>JALGBA010002467.1:0-132900 GCA_023970755.1 Azemiops feae
GAGAGAGAGAGAGAGAGAGAGAGAGAGAGAGAGAGAGAGAGAGAAAGAAATACGTTATTATGAAAACCTATGAGGCCTAAAATACATTTTGGGACAAATAGCTGCTATTTTATAACATCCTGTTGATAGAGATTATATTGATGTAACACAATAGTGTGATTGGAAGTTATCCATGATACTCCTTTCAGAAGTCCTTATGGGAGACATTCACCATTATCTTCTCTGACTGACTAAGAGGTATTTGGAATTGCCAGGCCTCATCTGGAAACACTAATAAATATAAAAAACATTTTAATATGTACTAGTGTATACACCCTTTATAACTGCTATCCAACTTACAAATGAAGTCAAATTATTTCCATTTGATCAGCTTTAATTAATAGGTCAAATCCCAATTATTACAATAGCACAAAAGCGGCTTTACAGACCAGTTTTAGCATATTTTCATTTGTCACTTAGAATACAAAGCTAATTTTATTTGAATACTGTATTCCAATGATGTTATACCTTAGCAGAAGGGTGGCAGGGAGTTCTGGAAATGTGCAATTACGTTGTAATTCTAAAAGGTGAGCAATAAATAACTGATTTATCAAGGAGTACCAACAATGCCAATTACAGGTAATCTCAATTTACAACCAGAACTGGGACCAGAACTTCCGTTGCTAAGTGAGGCAGTACTTAAGCAAGTCACACCCAATTTCACAACTTTTTTGCCATGGTTAAGCAAAGCATGTACCTGTAATGTGAACCTGGCTTCCCTCAACAACTCTACTTATTGGCTGGGAAGGTTGCAAATGGGAAACAATGCAACCCATTTAAATACATGCCAGATTTCAAACATCTGAATTTCACTCATGTGATTGTAGATACTGCAACAGTCATAAGTGTGAGGACAGGTGATAAGTTGCTTTTTCAGCACCATCATAACTTTAAACAGTTGCTAACAAATGATTTTAAGTTGAGGATTACATATACAGGCTGTTTCAGGTATCAATATAACATGAAAAATAATATATGTTCATACAACATCACAAAATGGTCCCAACTTGTGTCAACCAAAAACATGGTATTTCTCAAGATGCCAATCATTTAAAACATTAAAGACCCCTGGTAATCCAAATTCTGTGGCAATGCCTTCACCATATCATTTCCCCAAATTTTCAATCAGCGTGGTTGGTGAGATGAAAACTGTGAGTCCTAACACATCTAGAGGGCACCACCTTGGGGAATATGGTGCTAAAACAAATCTTAACAAATCTAAATCTAGCTGGCTATTTGATATTCCCAAAAGCTTTAGATAATTTTAACTCAATTTTAACTTTAAAAAAAAACATGTTTTTTTAAATGCATCTATGCTGGTGAACCAAATTTTCCAGGCTAAAATAATGATGTGGACAGATGGAAATAATAATGAATAAGATGGAAAACTGATTCGAGACCCAACTGTTGCGTGACAGGATGAGCTCCCATTCCTTGCTGCAGCTCCTGTATTTGAAAACATACAAATGCCAGTGGATAAATAGGTACCACTTAAGTGGGAAGATAACAGCATTCTGTGCACCTCGGTGTAGAGTCATGATGGCTACATGACCACAGAAGCATCTTCAGACAATGCTGGCTCCCTCAGCCAAGTAATGGAGATGATCACTGCCCCCTAGAATCTTCTTTCACAGGTACACACAGGTATATCTTGTATATGCAGCTATTACCAGGTATAGTAACTGTTATGTCCTGGGCCTTGCTGAGTCATTCAGCAAGGCTCAGGAAGGCTGCAGGAAGCCTGCAGAGACCCGGACAGACCACGTGTCTGCCTGGGACACAGACAGGCTGTCTCCGGCCTTGCGCGCATGCGCAGGGCGGGAGAATGGCCTGCAACGATTGGATGTGCATCCCCTTGCAAGGGGAGTATAAAAGGCAAGTGGCCATTGTGTTCTTGCTTCTGTTCTGTGAATGTATTTAATAAAGAGATCCTTTGTTGTGAACCTGCCTCGTCTCGATGTCTGCTTTGCAAGAACAGAACATTGGCGACGAAGGTGGGATTCGCCGCATAGGAGGCCAAAGGAAAAGAAGCTAGGGCCAACTCACCTGAAGGCCTGAAGCGAAGAGAAGCGCGGCGTCTAGAAGAAGCAACCGCCTGCCAGTACGAAGACGCTAGAGGTGGGCTTGGCTTCATGGGACCCCTTCTCCTTCCTTGCGGCAAGAGACGTCGAAGAGGCTATCGGTCACAACGATGTCCAAGCTGGGCCGTCTTGTCGAGTTCGATACTTCGCACCCAGAACGATGGAACTCTTATGCAGCTCGCGTCGAGAATTACTTCAGGGTGAACAAGATCCAAGAAGATGAATTGAAAGCTGCTACTTTGCTATGTGTCTGTGGGCAAGAGACTTTTGATATTGCTGAGAACCTTGTAACCCCAGCACCACTGGAATCGATCGCCTACTCAGATTTAAAGAAAATGCTGCGTGAGCATTTTGAGCCCAAGCTTTCTGTAATACCTTGGAGGCACCAATTCGAGCAGCGGGATCAGCGGCCGGGAGAATCAGCTGCAGATTTCGTCACGGCTTTGAGGCAGGCTGCCAGGCCATGTGCGTTCCAAGACTTGGAAGAGAGGCTCCAAGATCGACTCGTCTGCGGATTGCAAAGCCGTGAGATGCAACAAAAGTTGTTTGCTAGAGCTGATGTTTCCTTCCAAGATGCCCTGAGAGAAGTTGCAGCTGAAGAAGCAGCCGGCGGCGCGGTGAAGGCCTTGTGGTCGACCAAGAACCCTCCAGCAGCAGTTCCCGTTCATCAGGAGGTCGTGCGAGAGGCATCCGGAGAAGAATCCGAGGAAGAAGAGGTAGACAAACTTCAGCAGTCGGCGGAGAGAAAACTGCAAGAACGCAGAGGACAGACGCCTGCATCCCTTTGGTGTTTCGGCTGTGGGGGTCGCCACAGGAGAGCCGACTGCCGTTTTCGTTCTGCTGTTTGCTGGGCATGTGGCAGGCAAGGCCACATCGCATCAGCCTGCATGGGTCGCCAGAAAAACAGGTCCCCTGAAGAATTGCCTCTGAAAGGTACCAAGGTCCCCAACCAACACAGGGTGGGTTTCTGCGCGTCCCGTAGGGGGGTATTCAAAACTGGGGTTCACCGGCCCCTTAAGAAAAAGCTGCGAATTGATGTAAACTTGCAGGGAGTTCCCTTGGCCATGGAGCTGGACACAGGGTCTGCTCTTTCTATTATTTCTGCAGACACCTTTAAAAAGGTTTGTTCCAGGAGTGGCTCACGAGTCAAACTCAGGCCCTCCAATCTCATCCTCACTGACTTCCAAAATTCACAAGTCAGTGTGAAGGGGGAGGCCACGCTTAGAGTACAGCGTAAGGAATTTGATGGGTTGTTAGATGTGGTGGTAGTTGGGGGTGATCGCATGAATCTTATCGGACTCGAGTGGTTCGAGGCATTGGGGATCCAAGTGACTGGTCTTAACCATCTACAAACTGCCAGCTTTGCAGGAGTCTGTAAGGAGTTTGTTGATGTGTTCAGCCCAGAGCTTGGCTCATACAAGGGGCCTCCCATTACTTTAAGGTTAGATCCAGCCATCACACCCATCAGGGTTAAACAAAGGAGGGTGCCTTTTGCCCTCAAAAGTAAAATTGATGCTGAGTTGGACAAACTGCTCCAACAAGGCATTCTAGAACCTGTGGATTCTAGTCCATGGGAAACCCCCATAGTGACACCATTAAAAGCCAATGGTGAAGTCCAAATTTGTGCGGACTATAAATGCACTCTAAACAAAGCCTTACAGCAGCATGCATATCCAGTGCCTGTGGTGAGCCACATTTTGGCCTCACTGAAAGGGGGAAAAGTCTTTGCTAAGCTCGATTTAGCTCAGGCCTACCAACAGTTACCTGTTGATGAGGCAACAGCTGAGGCCCAAACTATAGTTACTCACAGAGGGGCCTTTAAAGTAAAAAGGCTGCAGTTTGGGGTCAATGTAGCACCTGGCATCTTCCAAGGGGTGATGGAGCGAACGCTCCGTGGTATTCCTGGGGTCTGCCCCTATTTCGATGACGTCCTCATTGCAAGAGAGTCATCTGGGAACTTGGCTGAGAGGCTGAGAGCTGTCTTGCTGCGTTTCTGCCAAGCTGGGCTGAAGTTACAGCAAGACAAATGTAAGATTGGTGTAACATCCATCGAATTTCTAGGGTTTCGTATTGATGCTGAAGGCATCCACCCTGCAGAGTCTAAATTCCAGGCCATTCAACTGGCCCCTAGTCCCCAGTCAAAAGCTGAACTCCAGGCTTTTCTGGGCCTACTTAATTTTTATCATTCATTTCATCCCACAAGGCTGCCATGGCTGAGCCGTTACACCGGCTCTTGGACAAGCAGATTCCATGGACATGGACAAAGGTCCATGAAAAGGCTTTCAAAGAAGTCAAGTTTTGCTATCCTCAAATTCAGTACTGGCGCATTTCAATGAGCAATTGCCTGTGTGCATCGCATGCGATGCCTCCCCTTATGGGGTAGGAGCAGTGTTAAGTCATCTCAAGGCTGATGGGACTCAGGTCCCTGTGGCCTACTACTCTAGAACTCATCTGCAGAGCGTAATTACGCGCAGATTGACAGAGAAGCCTTGGCAATAATTTCAGGCATCAAGAAATTTCATGAATTCTTGTATGGCCACCATTTCACGGTCTACACTGACCACAAGCCTTTGCTGGGGTTGTTTACAACCAACAAACAAACCCCACACATCATCTCCCCCAGAATGCTGAGATGGTCAATTTTCTTGTCAGCTTATGATTACACCCTGGTTCACAAACCAGGGACAGAGATGGGCCACGCTGATGACCTTAGTAAGTTACCTCTAAAGCAAATAGAGGCAGATCCTGCTCCTGCTGTACACATTCTTTCCATTCAGGAATTGCCTGAATCTCCCCTTAATGCTAGGGATGTGGCTGCAGAAACTGCCACTGATCACACGTTTGCACGCGTGCTGACATGGGTGTTGTCAGGGTGGCCTGACACGTGTCCTGGTACAGAGTTCCAAAGTTTCTGGCGTAGGAAGCATGAATTTTCTACATTCAAAGGGTGTATCCTGTGGGGTAGCAGGGTAATCATCCCGGCCTCATTGAGGACTAGAGTCTTGCTCTCTCTGCATGAGGGACATCCGGGAATTGTGAGGATGAAGGCGCTTGCGCGTAGCCATCTTTGGTGGCCTGGACTCAATAAGGACATCGAGGCCCAGGTTCAGGAGTGCCAAGTGTGCCAACAGTCATGCCCTGAGATGCCCCAGGCCCCTGTACATAGGTCACTCCATGGTCACTCCATGGTCACTCCATGGTCACGCATACACATTGACTATGCTGGGCCCTTTCAGGGGCAATTCTTCCTTCTCCTCGTGGATAGCCATTCCAAGTGGCTAGAGGTCGTTCCTGTATCCTCCACTACTACTGCCAGGACCATCCAGGTGCTCAGAGGAATCTTCGCTTCCCATGGTCTTCCTGATGTCCTTGTATCAGACAATGTTCCCCAATTTACCTCTTCTGAGTTTTAGGCTTTTCTTCAAGCCAACATGATCCGGCATGCTACGTCTGCTCCATTTCACCCTGCCACCAACGGTCAGGCTGAACGCATGGTGCGTACCACCAAGGAGGCATTAAAGAGAATCACTCAAGGACCCTGGCATCACAGGTTAGCTGATTTTCTCCTTGCACACCGCACCACACCTTGCACAGCTACAGGAAAGAGCCCAGCTGAACTCTGCTGGGGTCGCAGACTCATCACGAAGCTGGACAGGCTGCACCCAGACCAGGTGGCTTCACAGGTGTCACAACCGCGGGCACCTAGGAGACTCCAAGTGGGTGATCCAGTTTGGGCAAGGAACTATGGGCACGGACATCTCTGGGTACCTGCTGTAGTATGCAAGGTCTCGGGGCCACTGTCCTACGAAGTGGCCTTGGAGGATGGTCGTGTGCTTAGACACCACATAGACCAATTGCGCTGGAGGCTTCCTGGCCATGTTTCTGCTCCTGGCTCTGCTCTCAGGGGGGGAGGGGGACCCCAATTACGATTGTGGACCACAGTCTCTCCATGAGGGCGCTTATCCAAATCTTCCTACACATGTCCCAGGTGGGGGTCTTGCCATGGAGGCGGCTCCTGACTCTGGCATAGACTCCGGGGGTCTTGCCATGGAGGTGGCTCCTGACTCTGGCAGAGGTCCCTGGCTAGGGGCAAATGGCCGTAAATCGGCTACTCAGGGTACTCCTGATGCTGGTCTTGGGCTCGAGGGACAGTGCTCCCAAGAGGAGTCCCATGGAATTCTGGGTAACTCCACCCCACCAAGGAACTCTGGTTTGGGTCTGGTGGATCCAGCCAGTCAGCAGTCAGGGGGAACCCCTGAGTCTTCTGGGTGACAAAGTCCTGGTTTGTTTTGCGCAAACCGGGAGCAGGCACTCCAGGCACCTATTCCTAATTCCACACCTACAATTACACCTGCACCTAATCTGGCTCCACGGAGATCAGAGCGGGTCAAGGGTCCTCCTAAGCACTTACAGGAATATGTCAGGTCCCTGTTCACTATACAGGAGGGGTATTAGTCCTCGCCATCTGAGGGAGTAAAGAAAACAATGGGAGTGTTGCGGTGCAAATATTGTCAAAGAGTGAAAGTCCGTGGACTCCATAGGGACTTGAAGGTAATAGGTTGCAAGGAGTAAGGTTGATGGTATAATGTGCCAACCGGCCTGTTATGATGTGTTTGTGTGGGAAGTGTTACACAATTACTTAATTATTGTTTAATCCAAGGGGGGAGGGGTGTTATGTCCTGGACCTTGCTGAGTCATTCAGCAAGGCTCAGGAAGGCTGCAGAAAGGCTGCAGAGACCCGGACAGACCACGTGTCTGCCCAGGACCCAGACAGGCTGTCTCTGGCCTTGCGCACATGCACGGGGTGGGAGAATGGCCTGCAACGATTGGATGTGCATCCCCTTGCAAGGGGAGTATAAAAGGCAAGTGGCCATTGTGTTCTTGCTTCTGTTCTGTGAATGTACTTAATAAAGAGATCCTTTGTTGTGAACCTGCCTCGTCTCGATGTCTGCTTTGCAAGAACAGAACAGTAACTTTTTTCTATCTTCCAACAGGAGATCTAGATCAGGGGTGAGGAACTATGGCTCTTTTATGACTTGTGGACTTCATTTCCCAGAATTCTGAAGCCAGCATAAAGGAATTCTGGGAGTTGAAGTCCACAAGTCATAAAGCGGCCATAATCCCCCACCTTTGGTCTACATGATACCATTTCAGAACACGCACATGCCTTTCATTAATAATACCATTATGTGAAAAATAGATTCTCATCTCCATTTTTTTTTAGTGAATAGGAAACAGCAAGGCCTCTTTCATCTAGCGGATCTATTTTCCACATAAATTATTCAAGGACTTTTATTCTTTATATTGTGCTTAAAAGATATCTGATTAAGCATTCAGGTTTAATGAACAGGCTGACTTCTTTCTTTAATAGTTGAGAACCTCTCATCAAGTCTAATAAAATCTGTAGGATTTGCTAAAGCAAAAAGCTGGGCGCATAATATTTATATCTTTGAACATTCCTTCCCCAACAAACATACATTTCTACACATATGCATTCCTCCATCACTACTCATAACTATTCACGATAATATTCAAAGACCTAACTACTATAAAACCTGTTCTCTGCTTTAGCATTTCTCAGAGAAAGAGAGTAATGATTTAAGGGGTATTGCTGGACAAACAGAACTCTGGAAATAAGTTAGTTTATATCTCCAAATCAATGAGTTGTGGAAAGCTTTATGATACCTTATTTACATTTTCTATTCTTAAAACAGGCATAGTTGGCAAGTCTCAGGGAGCTAACCAAAGCCTCCACCTTGAACTAGTTAATACATTCAAGCATGTGGATTTGATCTCTTCCTATGTACATAAGGAATAATGCCAGCCATATTTCCTTCTGGACAGCCCTCTTATTTTTGCTGACAGAACTAATTCTGGTGCACTGAGACTTTACTTTCCCCACTGCTGAAGGAATCACAAGTTCCGACATGTAACAAATAGAAGAAGAGGAACAGAGAGGAAGCAAAAGCTGCCAAGCCAACTGGAGCAATTCAGTACTCCAAAGTGATCTAATAAATGCAAAACAAATTATTCTCTCTAGAGAAGCTAAAAGATGTAATCCAAATATTATGGGTCTGAAGACTTGCAACAGTTCGTTTAGTGACCGTTCAAAGTTACATTGGCACTGAAAAATGTGACTTATGATCGTTTTTCACAATTATGACCTTCTCAGCATCCCTAGGATCATGGGATCAAAAGTCAGATGCTCGGCAACTGGTTCATATTTATGACCATTGCTGTGTCCCAGAGTCACGTGACCTTCTTTTGTGACCTTCTGACAAGCAAAGTCAATGGGGAAGCCAGATTCACTTAACAACTGGGTTATTAACTTATCCACTGCAGTGATTCACTTAACAACTGTGGCAAGAAAAGTTGTAAAATGGGGCAAAATTCACTTAATAAATATCTTACTTAATAACAGAAAATTTGGGCTCAATTGTGGTTGTACGTCGAGGACTAGTTGCAATTCACTGTGTATAGATGCACATGGTACAATGAGTCCTTGATGTACAAACACAATTGGGACCAGAATTTCCATTTCTAACCAAGGCAGTTGTTAAGACATGTTGGATTTTAACAATCTTTTTTGCCAAAGTTGTTAAGTGAATCATATTAAGTGAATCTGGCTTCCCCCACAGATTTGCTTATTGGAAGCCATCTGGGAAAGTCACAAATGGCAATCACATGACCCCAGGACACTGCAGCTGTGGTAAATACATGCCAGTTGCTAAGCATCCAAATGTTGCTCACATGACCATGGGAATTCTGTGATGTTTGGAAGTGCAAAGACCAATCATAAGCCACTTTTTCTCCATATAACAGTGGAGAAGTTTGAATGGCTTCAAAGAGAAGGAATGTGGTTATAGACTTAGTTCCTTAAAACTACTGAAACATATTTATTAGAAAATAAGTCTCATGATAAATGTGATACGGGATTCTAACAGAAACTACACAGGAGACATTAACTCACATTTGCACAAAATCCTTGACCATTATAAGTGCAAAATTGGCCCATATCACTCTCACAAGTTACAACTTCCTGCTGTATTAACAGCAGGACTGTGTAATTCTCCAGATTCCACAATCAAATAATGCTTCAGAGCAGGAATGTAGCACCTGTGTGCAACACCTTAGCAACAGCTCCACCTTCTTCTTCTGCTGCTGCTGCACCCTCTCTGGAAAATACACAGCTACTCTAAAGTGTTGTAAAAAAAGTGCCACAGTCATACTGCAAAATACTTTTCAGAGACTGCATGCTAAGCATTTCATAGCTCTGATTAGAAGTGTATGCACATGTAAGGCAAACAGGTATAATGTGATGCCAAGCAGAGTTCTGGCTTATACAAGATCGGATGTTCTTGCTTTGACAATTACTTTTAAATAATACTTGTTCTATTAAATTCAAGTATGCTTAAATGCCAAGGAAATATCAGATTGTAAATTGCAGGTATTACAAGTCAGACTTGGCACATAATTTTGTGCTATGTACACTCTACAAAAAAATAAGAGGAAATGAGGTATACTGAATTATATGTATATGGGGGGGATTGGATTCATATGTCACATTAATTCATAATATAATTTTGTTTTAGTGTGATGTTGAAATCTACCCAACTGTGACTTATTCAATGAGCCATAATTAAAAATTGTGGTTTAATTCAATGGGTAAAGCCAACCACTGAATGTAATAATGCTACAGCAGATATTTTACTGCACAAAGCACCCTACATGGCCATGCTATGCTAATTCATATATTTAGAAAATCTTCACTCTGGGAATGATACAAGACCAAATTTAGTCCAGGTTTTAGTCATAATTACAATCACCAAGGCAGACTATGCAGACATTCACTGTGAAGCTTGATGTAAGCCACACATTTGAATTTGTAGGATAACCTGGGGACATAATAGGCTATAGACACTCAAAATATAAATTAAAAATAGAATTACAACATCTGCACAACAGTGAGGTTTCCTCCTTCAGCAAGTGTCAAATCCAGCGAGCCTGATCCAAAATTTTACAGAGTCCTTTCCAAACCCAATATTACTCAGATAGGGCGACAAAGAGCTAAAAATATCACAACTGGGCTTTGGAATCCAAATATGTCTAGAAATGCCAGCTGGACAATTCTGGAAACTGAAGTCTGAAAAACCTTAAAGGTTGCCAACTTTAGGAAACATTGATCCAGACAGTATCGAAGTAAAACTGTCTTAATTAGAATAGATCACTTTATCTTCCTAATATTTTTGTAGTATCAGGCAGAAAAATGCTCCTGTACTTTCCTTAACTGGTAGTTCTTAATCCAATTTCACTGAAGAAACTTTTAGTGCTTTTAGAAATTCTTTCTAATGGGAATTGCGCTGACACCAGCATAGGTGGAGTGTCATGTTCTTACACTTATTTAATTATATGATGGACAAAGGATGTACAAGAATGTCCTGTTTTAAAGCATCTCTCCCACAGTCTACACAGCCTTCCAGCTTCCCGCACTTCAATTTAATTCCCAAGAGAAGATCTGACTTGTTTTTAGTAATGGTGCCACCGCTCCCACTAATGGGAAATCTTGGCTTCAGGAAATGGCTCAAAAATTTCTCCTTTGCTAGGACAGTGTTTCTCAACCTTGGCAACTTTAAGATATGCGGACTTCAACTCCCACAAGTCCCCAACCATCCACAGGTGAGAAAGGTTGAGAACAACGGCCTACAGAAACTCAATTTCTCTATGCACAAATTTAATGGAGAATTTGCCAAATATGATTTTATGACCAGTTCTATGCTTGATAAACTGGCTGGCCTGTTTTTCTCACTGCTGTTGTCTTTTGGGATTCAAGAGAGTGAGTGCATTCCAAGTGCTGAATATTTTATATTAAAAGACTCAAGAACACGACTGAAGGACAACAGAGATTTCTGTGACAAATGAACTGAAACAGAAATCTACTAAACTGCGTAACACACACAGGTAATGATTTCTGATTCTGTCTTCTGCTTACACAAATGTCATTTAAAAAAAAAATGTTACTCCATTCCTAAAAGTCTCACAAAAAGCTTATGTAAAGCAAAACATTGAAAAAGCTATGATATAAAACAGAATCTAAAACAATAGCAGCAGCACTGGGGGAAAAATCTAACAAAAAATTTAAATGGAAATGTTCTATTCTATATCAAATAAAGAGCTCAAAGGAAGTTACATCTCATTTTCATTACTAATTTTAATCAGAACGTACAATGGCCCAAATTTATGTATTATAATCTTCAAATAAGAAAAAAAATCTAAATACAGTATAATATAGTTACTTTAGTTCTGAAAAAAATACATAGGATAAGAGGGTATTTTTCCTGGCTTAATTTATGCTGTAGAAAAATACTGAATTTTGAACTGAAATTCCATCTAAGTGGTCCTTCGAATGTTGGTGGGTTAACTTTCTTCATTCCAGACTGATCTTCCTACATAATATGGCTAATTCAACAGGACTTCAAAAGATTCACCAAACCAGCCTATAAAAATAGAACTTTTCCAGAAATTCTGCCAGATGTATCTCTATGTAAACAATATTCTCTCCCAGATAATGAATTAAGTTAAATACTGCTTCAAGTCAAGAATTCTAGAGGTACTCCTAAAAATCAAATGAGAACTCATTTTTTATTACTTTTAAGGAACACTTCAAAGATGAATTTTGGAAAACCAGCACAGCTTAAAACATATTCCTAAGGGAGGTTTTTTTGTTTATAAATGTGATAACACTGTGTCACATTTCTTTTATAGTCTATATCTAGTTCTCCTAATTATAAAGATTTACTTCGTTTGAGATTGAAAGTGCAGAACATTCATTTCTGGAATACAAGCTATTTGTAATCCATACCTCAATTTTGTCCTTTTCTTTGGGCTTAATATAAAACTCAATTGTCTGACAAATTGCCATTAACAAATATTAGGCAAAACCTATTTCTCGCAATCTGCAGCGCAATTTGCCTAGTTTCCCAGGAAGTCTGAATCAAGAAGGGTACCTCCATCACCATACACCATCTTGCCAATCACATCCACCAACCCACTAGAATAGAGAGGCAAGGAATGTGGCAGGTCCCATCCCCTAAAGAGGTACATCTGGCAGGACCCAGAAGAAGGGCCTTCTCCGTGATGACTCCCTCCGTTTGGAATACCATCCCTTCAGAAATTAAACTGCCCTCCATTTTGACATTCTTTGATAAGGACCTAAAGACTTTGCTTTGAAAGCAGGCCTGGTGAACCCAGAGAAGGATGGAGCCCATCAAATGGCTCAGTTAACTGTGTGTTGTAGCCAGGGGGTGACATTATTTTTTTTAAAAAAAATTCTATACTGTGTCTTTATTGCTTGTAAGCCACTAGAGTCTCTGTGAGTAATTAGGTGGCCATATAAATTTCAAAAGGAAGGAAGGAAGGAAGGAAGGATTATTGCAACGTTTGAAAATGATCATGAAGCTTCAGTTGGTACAAAATGTGACAGAGTTAGTTTGTCAAAAGCTATTGCAGAATGGCACCTATTTTGCACGGGTTTCATTTAGCCAAAGTCATTTACAACATGGCAATGGGCTACATTATCCAACACCTTATCCTTTATTTATTCAATTAGTTATCTGACTTGCATTACTACAACTTAGGCAGACTTTCAGTGATTTACATACATTTAAAAAAATATAAAACAGTGTCCATAGTAAAAAGCAGTAATTCACAATCACAAAGGCTCTCCAAAATAATATTTTAGTACATTATGAAAGCCCCCCTTGGTGAGAATGTTGACTGAATTTCTGGAGAAAGGTTATTCTCAAGCACAACGCAGGAACAGAAAATAATTCTACCCATCCTTTACCAATGGCTTCATTGGCTCTGTTGAAGACCCAGTCTCTGCAGAAGATAAGAGGGATATGGACCTTTAAGTGGTAGCCATCACACTGCAAAACATGGTGCCACACAAATGCAACTGGCACACTTACTTATGATATTTCAAAATATATATATAGAAAAAATACACTTTAATAGGCTTTTCTCTCCTAGCAAAGAATATCTGGCATCTCATTTATTTTCATTTGATATGTCAACTTATATTGAGTTATTTAATGTGGGTATTAAGGGATTTCTAGGTTATCTGTTCTAAATATCATTTTATGGCTTTATTGTACATTGACCTGAGTTGATATAATAAGGCAGTAGAGTAGGAAATATAGCAAAATAACTAATCAAATAAAAGACACTGGCGTTAGACGGCTGAACAGAAGCAATCCTTTCTGCTTCTTATATCGCACAGGTAAAAACACAAAATGAAGCCCCACTGTAATCATATGAGCTAACTTTCATGTAATGCAATTAAAATATCATTTTTTCTTCAAAGATCATAATGTTGCTGCTGTAGTATAATCCAAGGTTTTACAGAGCTTCCTTCTTCTCAAAATAGATGACAAACTCCTGTGAAGTTTATAGCCATGTCATAAAATTATGCCTCAGTACTTACCTGAAGAAGGAGCATTTAGCATATCTAATGCATTTTTGCCTTCGCCTGAGCAATTAAATTTGGGAACATGGGTTGGCTGCAAGATAATGTAAGGTAGACTGTGCCCTGCATTCAGTTCAATGTCTCACTTTTATTAAGGAAATGATGTAATCTAAATGAAATTTAGGGCCAGTGGACATTGAGGAGTATTTGGGGTTAGAATTAGCCATGTGCCCTTTTTCAAGATGGCTGCCACAGTAATTATGGTCAGTCAGGAAAAAAAAACAATTTACTAGAAGACAAACAGTTGATGGTTGCCCTGGACACGCACTGTAGTCTCCTGAGATACTCCCTGTCTACATTAATTTATTTATGCACTCTTCTGGATAGGAAGGAAGTGTACAAACCAAGCATAAATAGGGCTACCTACTATGTCTGGGAAGTGAAAAAAAAATCCAGGTTACCAAAAAGGATGCTGAATTGCTTCTATCAAGTATTTGTTTGGATTTTCACAGTCCAGATGGAATAACCTTAATTCTGAATATTGCCATTCATACATTTCTAAGAGTACTGTACAAGGCCTATATGCAATCCAAGGTCATCATTGGAAATAATTATGATACTGTAGGCCACCATCTTTTTTTTCTTTTTAATGAAATATGTACAGAAGGGAACAAGTAGTAAGAGAAGGAGAAGGAGGAACAAAATCTTACAGGTACCACGAGACATATCTATATACACATTGAGAGCAATGTTGGGGATCTCAGATTTAGCAGGTTTTTGAATACAGTTTCTTTTAATACACTCAACCTATCTCCAAAGTCAAACAAAAGAATCATATCTAGGTCTACAAAAAATACAAAATACAGAATAACACAGTTGGAAGGGACCTTGGAGGTTTTCTAGCCCAGCCCCCTTCTCAAGCAGGAGACCCTATACCATTTTGGACAAATGGCTGTCCAATCTCTTCTTGGAAAACCTCCAGGATGGAGCAACCAGTGATGGGTGTTTCATTACAGTCTTCCCCAACTGGAATCCTTCCATATAGACTACAATTCTGAGCCTTTCATGTTGGCTGTCCATAGTTAAAATAATCTAGTTTGTTAATCAAGCAAAAATGGCTGGTTTCACATATAAACCCAATCAATAAACCATCTCCAACAAATAATAATGGTTGGGTTCACGTAACACACTAAGAGAAAGTCAAACAAACTTTATGATGGCTTATTGTAATCTATAAAACTGGCCAATATAACTTCATCATATTCCTTTAAGGACACCGTTTGGGTTGCTGATAACAATATATAGCTGAACAGTTTTTCACCAAAAAACCATCGGGGTCCAAAATACTTATAGTTTTTATTTTTGTCCCCTATAACCCTGGAACATAACAACATATTGTTCCTATATTATATCTAAGGAATTTACTGAAATAAGTATCATTCCTAGAGTTGATAATAGAATGATATTTGAAATATGTCTCTCTAGCAAAAATCCAATGGTTTTGATAGAGAAAAGACCAGTGGAAGTGGGGAAATGTTGAAGGGTTTTTTTTTTTCTTCAAGCGATATTATTCAATTAAATAATTCAGGACAATCTAAACAACCTGTTTGCACTTTGTAGGGCATTAAACATGTGTCAATCAATATAGTCAGTGTTTGGATGTTCGGATTGCTAATCCAAAACCTGACGTGGTGAGAGGCAGTGCCCACTGGCTGGTCACATGGACAGTTTTTTATGGGCAAATAATGCTGCCTCTTTTATCAGCCCACTGCAGCTATTTTGGATCACTAGCATGTATGTGTCTGGAAAAATCACAGTACAGTGTCAGAACTTAAACTAGATTTTTAAAAAATCACATATTCAACCTACAACATCTCCACATCAAGCCTGTCCTGATGATGATCTATGCAAATCAGAAATAGTAACACCAAACCAGATGATTCAATTAACTGATTCAGAAAGAGGCTTCCTATATCCCTATATGGGGCCTAGAATGCACTTGTGGACCATTTGGTGGGTTGTAAACTGTGTATTGCTGCATAAGTAAAATTAAATAATGCAAACATTAATGTGCAAACATGTTATATACTGTAAATACATTTATGCAAGTTATGCATTTCTTCATTAACATGGAATAAGGTCAAAAGCCTTTAAAAGAAAAAAAAATCTCAAACTCAATAGCAGGGAAGAAAATATCCTCAGAAACTTATATATGAAGCTGGGAACTTTATAGATTTATCAGTTTAACTAAAGATAGTTTCCCCTGAGTTCAACGAAAACGTCTTGCAAGATAATATATTTATATTTAAGATTTCTACTTCAGTATTTTTATATAAACACAATTATTTTACAAAGTTGCAAATTCCTACTTCATTTTCTTTTTTAAACTCTTGAATATTTTTAAAGCTTTTCTTGTTGTATTATATTTTTATTATACCAATGCAATAGAGCTACAATTTCATTTTCCTAACATTTATATACAGAGTACCACTACATTACCTGTCTATAATCTTCCACAATCAGTGCTAGGATGTCTAATGGCTGGGGCTGATGGGAGCTATAATCTATCTCATTCAGGAGGATACCAGGCTGGGGCAAACTAAGAGAAATCAGTTTTGATGTTCTTGATGGAAACCTTTCTACCAGAGACATCTGGGAATGGAGGAAGGGGAAAGAGAAGTTTTTTTAAACAGTTAAGATGGAAGCCACAACTACTCATTCAGAGCCCTATACCTTTTTTGGTAGAACTGTTACATATAAGGCTTATTGCTCATTGAACAAGACATTTAGAAAGGTATACAATATGCCTTCCCAATGTGATTTATGGAAATGCCACAATCTCAAGAGATCTACTGAAAACTTAAATATGATGTGGATATTCACAGGACCATATAAGAGTTAAAACACTATTTTACCATAGTTCCAACTGATCACAGTTTTTCCTAAAAGTGGCATAAAAATGAAGCGGCTGAAATCATTAGAAAAGGAGAAACTATCAGATTTTCTAATTATTGTTAGAAGAGAAGAAATTATCAGAAAACTCACATCAGCATCACTGTCTCTGAAATAAATGTTGTTTATTGTTAGGTAACCCCTTAAGTGTATTTATTTACCAAGAGTAATTAAAGTAAGTTATCTCTTTTAACACAGTGCAGTTTACTTCTGAGTGCACTACCCCATCAGGACTGCTGGATTGCAGGATTAATAGAAGTTGTAAAGTGAACAGAATAGTCATCCGATCTTTGCCATAGAATCTCTTCCTCTAATTTTTTGTTGTTGTTGTTGTTTTTTTGGGGGGGGAATCTTAGTGGACCTATAAATTGGACAGGCTACAAGGGTGCTTCTATCTCAGCACATTGATCTACAAGTGTGGTTTTGTGTGGACAAATTCACTAACACTTCCTTGGCTGAATAAGTCAATATTGCTTTAACCCCTTAATATAGTTGCTGCAAATGCTGTTGCTCTCCTCTGCCCTTTACATGGCAGAGGAATGCAAAAGGACTCCAGCAGTCCCAAGTGGTTCCCCCTCCCAAAGTGTTAAAAGAAAAAAAAAATGCAACATCAACACCAGTTCTTCCCCACTAATGGAAATGGCATGAGTGCTTTTTGCTTTCTGGCTACAGGCCCTTCTGAAACCGTTACACAAGAAAAAACACTGGGAAGAGAAAGGGAGGAAATAAATACAGGCTGTGTGTCAAACTATTCCATTCCTTAGTTTGGAGAGGTGCCGGGTTATGTCCTGCTCCTCTTGACTTTCAAAATGTGATGGGAACAAACCTTTCCGAAAGGAAAAGAAAAGGCTTTTTTCAAAATTACAAGCCCCCCCTCCCCCCAGCATTCTTTCCTTAAGTACTTGAAAGACTGACTAGAAGTGGAGATTTTGACTCCAGCCAGAGAAATACAGCTAGGAAAAGGAAATACGTCAAATCTGATCGAAAATGTGTGAGCTTCAGAACACATATGTTTGTATTGGCAAGCAGGAAAAGATTCTGTAATACATGCAGCAACAGCCACACACACACTTTGCGTAAGATGTGCATCACACCATTCAACATTTATTAGCCAAATGAGAAAAAGAATACAATTTTAAGAAATCTGCAAGATTTTTTTTTATGCAGAGGAACTTCCCAGGACCCAAGAAAGGACCAAAACATTGAATAATTGCACTATCTTCAATCAAAACGTAAAAATAAGCCACAACAATCTCTCCCCCCAACAATCTCTTTTAATCTTTCTCTGAAATAGGTAAGAATAATCAGTTATAAACCACACAACTGGCACTGATGGTGCTTATCCAAAACTTGATTAAATAGGGAAGGACAAGATTCTACTCTAGATAAACCCAAAGAGCAAAGGAATCCTTACATTAGATAAGGGAAGATGTTTTTGGTGATGGTGTTGGTAGAGATTTCTTTAAATCAAAACTGTATTCCCCCCCCCTTGGCAGGATGAGATCCCTCACAAGCCCAGCCCTAAAGATTTTTCCATTCTCTGTAATAAAGCATACAAAGCTGGAGCAGCATCTCTCCTGCCAACATCTCCTCCTCTTCCTTCTATCTTTCCTAGCACTGTGGCAGGAAGAATAGCGGAAGGAAGGGAGGAAGGAAGGAAGGAAGGAAGGAGACGGGATTTATCACCAAGCAGAACACCCCCTATATCTTGAATACACAGCCAGCCCAAATGGTGCTAGCAAAGACAACAGCCGCCATCGAGAATCACTTCCCCACCCCCTTCAGCGCAATGACATTAATAACCAGTTTCTCAAGAAACTAGAAAGAACGGAGGAATAAATGCAGTCCTGCCTCCGCTCCCCTCGGACCCAGAGCTCCAAGGGGAAAGAGCGTGAGAGGGGGGAAAAAGGGGGGGGGAGGGATCTCAGCAGGGACATTGACACCCCCCCCCGCCGCCACATACACACCCCATTTCTTTGGCGATGTCACCCACATACCAGGAGGAACTGACGCCCACAAGAATCAACTGACACATGCCAAATCTAAACACACACACCCACCAACCCACCCACACGCGGGAAGGCGAGACCCTGCACACTGCGGAGGAGACAGATCCACCTTCCAGGTAGCGCCTGCACATTTACGCGCACCCCAGCCTCGCGCCCTCCAGCTGCCCCGCCGCTTCCCTTGCTCGGGAGGACCCAGAAATTCCCCAGCGGAAGATGGGCGATCCCTCTCCCGGCAAACCTCCCCTGATCGGGGGTGCCGGTGCCGGCGCAGTGCCGTGCGCCCCGAGGAGGGACCACGGAACCTCGGGGTCCGGCCGCGGAGGGCTCGCCCCGCCATCCCCGCGCCGGCTTCGCCTTACCTTCCGACAATTCCAGCTCCAGCTCGGCCAGCCGCGCTCTCACCTCCAGCGGCAGAGAGAGACTCTCCAGGCTGCGATCCGCCATAGTCGAACCCGGGAAGGCAATCTTCTCGCTCGCCCTGCGCCCTTCTCTGCCGCGCCGGTTGCGCCCGGGGGTCTTTGTTCGCGACCCGCGCACACAAACACACCGCCCCGGAGGAAAGACGGGAAAGGAAGAGGCGGGCGAGCGGGTGGCAAAAGCACAAAAGCGCCCGGCCCTCCCCACCCCCGCGCGCCGGACTCGGGTGCCCGAGTGATCGCGCGGGCTCAGCTGGGAAGGAGCCCCGCGACGCGCAGCGCCAGCCCTGCCCAGCCCAGCTCCACCAGGGATGGGCTGGAGGAGGGTATGCAGAGCGCTCTCCCTCCTCCCTCGCCGCCGCTTCAGTTCAGCCCCGCCATGGTGGCGTGGCTGCTGTTGCGGCTGCTGCTCTTCACGCCGCCTCCCGATTCAGGCGAGCCTTCGGCGGGGTAGCGCGGAGCCAAGCGGGCCCGCTGCAACCTCGCCGCTGCCTCCCTCCCGGCTTCACGCACTGGGCGCAGCAGCAGCGGCGGCGGCGGCGGCAGCAGCAGCAGCGGCAGCAGCAGCGGCAGCAGCAGCGCGCTCTCTCTCGCTCCACCCCGGCCGCGCGGCGGCGAGGAACTGCGGTGCCGCGGCGGGGGCGGCTCGCTTCTGTCACTCGCGCACGTGACCCGGCTGGGCGCAACGGGGACCGCGGGGGGGCGCTAGAGCAAGCGCGCCCCCGGGGAAGCCCCCTCCTCTTTTCCCAGCCAGTTGGCCAGCCGGTTAGCCAAGCTGCAAGCGCGCCTCCGCGCCCAAGGAAATGGGGAGGCTCCCCTGGCCCGAAAAAAGATAGCGCGCAGGAAGAGGGTTCCCTGGGCGCGGGCCTGGTGGTGGAGGTGGCCTGTGTACACGTGTAACGGGGGGCGCATCCCCGGACCGCACTGATTTTACACCGGCTTCGGTGGAATTCGCAGACGTTGCAAAGGAGCGATGAAGAAACGCTCTTCATCTGGTGTTTCTTCCCCGGGATTGTGGTGATGGTAATTTCATCGACTATCTAGCCAAACGGTCTCCAGATTGTTTTATAAATATGAAGCAATACTGTACGATTTTATGCATCCCAAGATTACAAAAGCACTCTAAAGTAAGCTAGGGTTATGAACAGCAGTGTAAATTTAGGCCGGATAATCCTGCAGCCAGAGGATCTGAGTTGGTCAGTCGTCTCAACCTCATTCTCAAGGCAAGTTCTACAAACTTTGCAGGATGGAGTTAAAAGTGCTCCGGTGAAGGAGAGCCATCTGTCTCCTATGGCAACCTCCTTTCCCACTATTGAATAACCATTAGGATGTTTTTCCTAAAAGTTTAGCCAAAATCTGCTTCTTTGCTATTTCCATCCACTCCAGACTTACCTCTGGAGCAACTGAGAAAATCTGCTTATGTGCTTGCTTGCTTATTCATCCATGCTTCCATCCATCCATCCTGCCACCTTTATTACTTTATCAGTAACTCAAGGTAACAAGCATATCTAATACTTCTTCTTCCTTCTGTTTTCCCCACAACAACCCTATGAGATGGGTTGAGTTGAGAGAGAGGGACTTGGCCAAAGGTCACCAGCCAGCTTTGAACCTCTAACCTCTAACCAAAGATTTGCAAAACGTTTGGGGTCCACTCTCAGCCTACCTCTTCCACATGTTCCCCATGATCAGCTGGCCAAACCAGAGCCACATCACTTTTGCATCCACAGGTTCTTTACAAGAATTGATCAGAGCTGAAACTGCTTTATTGAAGCATTCAAATTACAAGTCTAGTAGTTATGTGAGTACTAAAATGCAGAAAATGGACAATATTGAACAGGTTTCAAATGCAGTTAGTGAAAATCCATATGTGCATCTGTGGATCTTAAGTGGATCTGTGATCTTGCACAAGCTACAAGGAAAGGTGTAAATAGGAAATGCAATGATAAATATCAAAAACTCAGATTTAATTGAGCTTGACATCTAATCATTTAGATTAGATCCTATTACCTATTACTACTACTATTTTTTATTGAAGAATATTCTGTTGAAAAGTTTATGCTAAACAAGTTTATACCAAGAGCTATTATTAAAATGTCAGGTGCACAAAATGAGATTAGTTTTCAGCTTTAAATTTTTCACACATAATCACGGTAAATCCTTCAAAAAATCAAGGTTTCCCAAATACAATTATAACTTTACCCACTGAAAAACGTAAACTCCCGTGATCTTAAAAATGCAAACTTGAACATGTGTTTGCTTCATTGGGTAGCATCCACATTTTCTAATTATAACAACTTTGAGGAACATTATTGTAAACATACCCACTCTTTCCACTAGTCTTCATAAAACTTGGTTTCCAAAACTCCTCACTGCTTTCTTTAGGATACACATTGATTTATCAAATGTAGTTTTGATTAAGAATTTTGATTACAATTTTACAATTACAAACTAAACTTAGAGAAAAAGAAGAGAAGAAAAGAAAAGATTCAGGGAAGGAAGGAAGGACTGTAAGAAAAAAAAATCATAAAGAAGTGTCTTTTAGTCTTCATCACAAGTATAAACAATTTAAATAACTCTTTGCCCCCTATAAGGTTACAAGCAGCATCTTTTAATCCCATATCCCATCTCTTATCTATACGCAAATCTGTAAAACACGGAAAAGAGAATTTATGTCCGTGCGTGTATGAGTGTCTTCTCTCTGGTGATCTTAGTTTTAGTAGTTCAGTAAGAAATGGGGGCCAAATGCACATCAGGTCACATAATTAAAATTTGGGTGTTTGGCAACCGGTAATTAATTGCGACACTTGCAGCATCCCAGGATCTTGTGATTGCCATTTGAGACCTTTCAAGGCAGTTTCCAATAAGCAAAGTCAATGGGAGAAGCCAGATTCTCTTAATGACACATGATTCACTTAACAACCACAGTGATTTGCCTATGGCAAAAAGGTCATAAAATGAGGCATAGCTCACTTAACAACTGCCTTGCTTAGCAATGGGAAATCGTCGGCTCCATTGGGGTTGTAAGTCAAAGACTACCTATATCTGACCTTGAACTCTGAAGGAAAAGAAATAATTATTGTATTGTATTGTATTGTATTGTATTGTATTGTATTGTATTGTATTGTATTGTATTATATTATATTATATTATATTATATTATATTATATTATATTATATTATATTATATTATATTATATTATATTATATTATATTATATTATATTAATTACATGGATCTGTATGTTTTCTTATTGTCCATAATCTTTATCTTTTCTTACTGTTTCCTCTCCACCTCAAAGCCTTTATCCATGGGTCACTTCCTTGACCCTTGAATATCCCTATAACTTTTTGAAAACATTTCATTTGTATATTCCAATATCTCAGGGATTGCCACAAAGAAGAGGGAGTCAAGCTATTCTCCAAGGCGCCTGAGGGCAGGACAAGATGTAATGGATGGAAACTAGTCAAGGAGAGAAGCAACCTGGAACTGAGGAGAAACTTCCTGACAGTTAGAACAATTAACCAGTGGAACAACCTGCCTGCAGAAGCGGTGAATGCTCCAACACTGGAAGTTTTTAAGAAGAGACTGGACAGCCATTTGTCTGAAATGGTATAGGGTTTCCTGCCTGAGCAGGGGGTTGGATTCGATGACCTCCAAGGTCCCTTCCAACTTTATTATTATTATTATTATTTATTTATTTCCTCACCTCTGCGCTCTGCAACAAAATAAAATTGATTTTGCTGTTTAGCAAAGTCCTACAGTCGTCTTGTTATTTCTATTATTAAGCATAATTCAGGCCAAATTTAGCTTCCATAAAGACGTGATGTTGGTTTTTGTAGAGTTAGAGTTAAGGTTGTGGAGATGAAGGATCAGAGGCATGCATATACCGTATGGCATTGGAAACAAAACTTCTTGCAATTGATTTAAGATTTTGTTCTTTTTTAAAAAAAAAAATCTGCCTCCACCCTAGATACATTATGAACTGGGATATCAACCTGTAGAACCAGAAAACTGTAAATAAATATGCTGCAAAACCTGTTTGCCAGAAGTGACAGCTGTACAGAATAAATCTATATATAATACCAGTATTATTAGTTTTTTTTAAAAAACTTAAGTTTTATACCAATACACTATTTCTGTCATAGGGAAGCATATTTTCAATAGCCATAATCACTTGTGGCAATGTTTTAACTGGTTAATTTGAATGCCATGAATGGCAATTTTTGATCCATCTGAACATGGTCAAGGCTGAGCAAATAAGACATTTTGAAGGGAGCATTTTTAATCAAAATATAATTTCATTTCATTGTAGCTCCATTAGCTTTTATACCATTTGCCTTCAGCTTCTCACATCGCCCAACCAAAAGCAAGTTGAAACTGATCTGGCTCCATGCTGAAATCTAGGAATAAGTCTAAAGGCTTTTTTGGAGAAATGGTGTTTTAAAGCTGTCAGGTCTGAATTGTCGCACTAGAAAATTTTCATATCTCTTTGCCACCATTTAATGGTTATTTCCACCTTTGCAATTTTGATCTGGTGATTCTAGCTTTATAAATTTAGTCATGTTCTACACAAACAGTTCCCACTTCTGTCTTGAAACCACTTCCAATGTTGCTTTAGCACAGTGTTTCTAAACCTTGGCAGGTTGAAGAGGTGTGAACTTCACCTCCCAGAATTCCCCAGCTGATTGGAGAATTCTGGGAGTTGAAGTCCACGCCTCTTCAACCTGCCAAGTTAGAGAAACACTGCTTTAGCACTAATTCTACTAAACTAACCTGATATTATACAATACTAGTATAGATACTAACCTGATACAATCAAATGTATATTTTTTTTACCATAAGCAATGGTGAAGGTGAGAAGTGGCAAAATTCACTTGTAAATTGAAAAGTGTGTTGGAGCAGGAGTCTCCAATCCCCAGTCCGCGGTCCTATCCTGGGCTGCGGCCCGTTGGAAACTGGGCCACACAAGTGACGGGGAAGTGCATGAGTGCGTGAAACTGCATTTTCAAATGGCTTGCGTATGTGCAAAACCATCCTTTCTCCCCCATCCCCTCTGCCCCCACTGCCAGTCCACAGAGCCAGGAAGATTGGGGGGATCACAATGTTGGAGGGTTAAGTTTCAAAAAAGAAGCAGGTGCCAGGGGGCTGTAACAAATCAAGAAGAGACTTAACTTTGATTTAATTAAAATCAAAAGAATCCTGTGGTCTTTCTCCCTGTTTCATGTTTAATATGGCAATTGGATAACAATGTCTGGAAAAATCAGGAAGTTGTATCCAAAGCTTTTGGAAACAGCCCAAGACGAGAATTGAAAATCCTGTTTAAATAAAGCCCAGAAAATTTATTTTTAACTTGTCATTGGATGACACAGCAAGAGCTTCCAAAGGGTTTATTCTCATCTATAGTCTCAATTTAGACACAAATGTGCCAAGAATCTCAAGGATTACTCAGCGTATAATTTTGTAATATAAGTGTTTGGGACTCTTCTTTCAGAGGCAAGCCAACAGTGATTATAAATGTGTGTTAATTTTGTTGTCTGCGTTACGGGGGACAGTCTTCAGTTTGAAGGCATTTTTCATTGTTTAAAGGGCAATCCGATGCAAGCCTGGCTAAAAGAAGACACAAAGCAAGAGACAATATGAACTTAAGAACTGTAACTGCTTAGACGTCTGCAGAATAGGAAATTCAAAAAAAGTAAAGATGGCAGCTGCGGTATAATTGAAGCTTCACTATTTTTTATCTGCAGTTCTGTCATAATCACCATCTTGACTTCTTTGATCATACCTGGTGGGTGGACACTTGTGCCATGAACAATGCAGAATGAGATCTTCCCTCCTCCATGAAATCTATCATGCGGTTCTACTTAAATTATCGTAACCCTATCTAAAATCTTTCACTTTATAAAGGTAACCCTCCATTTACAACTACAATTGGGACCCAGATTTCCATTGCTAAGCATTGGTGGGTTTTTTTGTAACAAATTTTATTAGTTTTCCAATTTTAACTTCCAAGTATTTAGAAAGCAACGTGGTGACTGGGTAATCAATAATTCAATAACAGCGTTTTTAGTTCATATCTCAGGTTACATTGTCAAAAATTCCTTCTCTATTTCCCATTAACATTTGATATAACATAGTTAAACTAGTAAATTTCTAGCCATAGCAAGCACAATTAAAGCATTTATCAATCTATCTTTTGTTTATCCATATCCATATCCTGTTTTTAAGTTTTACCTAATTCTTAATTTCTAATTACAGTATTCCAATTTTAACCTTTAACATCCATAATATTCAAATTTCTGGTAACCCAAATTTCCTTTATTTCACTACTAAAAGTTATAATATCTAAAATACACATATTACTTACTTAAGTATATTCTATTTTTATTTCATAAACATTTTCTAATTCTCATCTGATACATCACAGCTTACTAATAGAGTAACCTTTATTGTCTCAAATCCATCCATCATCTATATTTTCTGGGCTAAGGGTATTTCCTGATATTTTCCGTTTCCCTTATAAATCTGTACCTTAATTATTAAGTCAATTAATCCAACAACATTTGAATCTAATAGTCATATTTCCGTTCATCTCCAAGTCTCCCTTTAGCTCATTAGTCAAGACCTTAGGATCTCTTTTAGTAAGTCAGAAGGCCCCATTTTTTAAACCTAACTCTAGCTTTCTTTTTCTGCCAACCAGATTTCCATACCCATATCTTTAAATTATCAAATAGGTCTCCTTTCATTCCGGTATATGCTACTTGAATCAAAGGAGACCATCTAGTCATCAACTTTTCAAAAGAACTGGTCCATTTATAATCATTAAATTGTTGCCCTGGTAATTCAAGTCTCGATGTTTGTTCTAGTGTCTTTATCTTCAATTCGGTCTGGTCTTCGTCTTCCTCAGGTTTCTTCTGGTTTAGGTAAAAGGTCATGTCCAATTTTATAGTTATTGATTGATTAACTAGGTTTTCAATGTGCTGTCCTCGTTGATCTTTAGCATCCTCTGTTTTGGAATTACTTTGTTCCACTTCTGTTACTTTTTGAGTTATAGGTTCTTTGGTTGCAATCAGGATTTGATTATCAGAATTTTCAATATATTGTTGTTGTTCCTTAGAGTCCTCTGCCTTAATGTTGATTTTCCCTGCTTCTGTTGTTTTCTGGGTTGTAAATTCTTTAATTGGAGTCTGGATTTCAGTTTGTAGGTTCAAGCTGGCGCCTTTGTCTTTCAGTCTGGATTTAATTATCTCAGTAGCTTCAAGGATTTTTTCAAGTATAAGTTTATAGTCAAGGAAAGTTTGTTGCTGGTCCCCCTCCATTTCTGAAATATTTGTAGATAGTCCTTTAGTGGATGCTAATTTTTTAAGCAAGAGTCAGTGAATGTTCATCTCCACAGTTCTTAAGAGCCAGTTTCAGCTCCCAGCTGCAGATCTAGGTTGTAGATCTAGGTTGTAAACTCCAGATCTAGGTTGTAAACAGATCTCTTTGCCAGGGATATTCACTTGCTATACCAGGCTTCACCACAAGATGTCCCCGGTGGCCTTTAGAATCCTTTTCAAACAGGCTAGACTTTTATTCAGGGTTTTTTTTCCAAGTAGTTAAAATAGCCAGTTCCTGTGAAAGTAGGAACTTTTTGGGTCGCCAGATCCAGAAAACATGTAAGTCCAATTACTTAAATATATTTTTCAAGGTTTCATCTCCCCAATGTAGGCAGCCGCCGCCATTTTAGAGGGTGGGAGAAAGATGTTCCCTTCCCTCTCTCCTCACAGGGGGAAGCAATTTCAGAGAGCTTTTACAGGAAAGAATATTTGGGGTAATATTTGGTGCTTTCAAGTGCTTAGTTCTGAGTTTGGCCTCGGCTGGAAACGGCATTAATGATGGGCCATGTGAATGGCGATCTTTTCTCCGTCGGTCTGAAGAGCTGCTCTGGATCAAACAGCTGCTGCCCTTCCGTGATCAGTCGGAGGTCCTCTTCCCTGCTCGTCGCCCCTCCAAGGCGACTTTCGACCCCTTTCAGGGTCCCCCGGCGAGAGAAAACCGGACGGCGGAGGGAGCAATCGCCCCGCACGTCCGCCAGCGCCGGGATCCAGAATTGGAAGCCTCCATTGCTAAGCATTGTTATGTGTGTCGCGCCTGACCTTTGTTTGCCACAGTTGTTAGGACACTGCAACTATTGTAAATACATGCTGGTTGTCAGGCAGCTGTATGTTGAATATATGACTGTGGGGCAGGCTGTAATGGTTGTAAGTGTAAGGACCGGTCATAAGTCACCTTTTTCTGTGCAGTTGTAACTTTGAACTGTCTCTAAATGAATGGGTGTAAATTGAGAACTATAGCTTACAAATATAATTGGGACCAGAATTTATGTTGTTAAGCAAAGCAGTTGTTAATGAGCTGGGCCTCATTTTATGAAATTTTTTAACATGGTTGTTAAACAAATCACTGCAGTTGTTAAGTGAATCATGCAGTCATTAAGCAAATCTGGCTTCCGGCATTGATTTTGCTTGCCAGAGACTGGTTGGGAAGGTTGCAAATATCACATGACCCTGGGACAGTGCAATTGTCATAAATACATGCCAGTTGACAAGTGCCCATCTTTCGATCATGTGACCAGGGGGAGGAGTGACAGTTGTAAACACGAGGAAGGGTTGTGAGTCACTTTTTTCAATGCTGTTATAACTTCGAATGGTCACTAAATGAATGATTGTAAGTGGAGGACTTCCTGTATCTATACATAAAAATAAACATGCAGATTTTGTGCAAGTCCGTATTGCTTGCTCCTCTTTTGGGGTGATGTACTTCCTGTTCCTTTGCTAGAGGACATTATAGTACTGATTGTTATACGATTATTCTGGGTTTATCCCTGCATGTAAGCAGTTTAATCACGGGGGTCAGAGACTTCAGTTGAGCAGCAGCCCTAAGATAAGCCATAAGCTCAAATTCCAGATATCTCTGCAATATAGCTCCTACCCTATCTTTAAGAAAGGACAATCAGTAAATTCTATGTAAATGTAAGTAATGACCCTTTACATAATGGCTGGATTATAATTTTCTGCAATTATGGATTATAATTTAGGGATGGTTGGCTCTTGAGTGTTTCTTATCTTCACAGAGATTTACACAATAGTTTTATGCCATCCTAAAATTTATGACTATCTCTACTGAAAACACAGAGGGTGATTTTATCACTTTCCAAAGGAAATTATGCAAAGCTCAGTAGAGGTAGCCCTCGCCTTACAATTGAACCCAAAACATGGAGGATAAACACAACACCCCACAAACATTCCAAAGAAAAAATGATGGGGTCCCAATAGATTCCCCTATCTACAGATCTGGGAGCCGATCCAAGATTTCAAGGACTTCCAGAACTAACAGTGTGGGACCTGTCCAGATCTCCAGGGCTGGAAGTAATATTCTAGAGAGCAGGTCCTGCAGCAGGCACACTTCCTAGTTTCTGTCAGATAACATTGTTCAATCAGTAGGATGCAGAATAAGCCAATTCTGCCTAAATATAAAGTATGGACCAAATTATTGAAGATAGCTGATCCCTCAGATAGTCAGGCTCCATCCCATGAAGGTCTTTATAGGCTTTGACCAGCCCTTTGAATTTCACTCTGAAGCCAATTGACAAAAATAGAGCTTGTGAAGCAGTGATGGCACCTGGCTATTTATTTATTAAATTTATAGGTCACCCATCTTCCCAGTAGGGCGACTCTGGGTAGCTCACAGAGCATAAAAAAATAAATAGAAAGGCAATTAAAAATTTAAAATTATACACATTAAAAAAAATTAAATATGCAAAAAATCAGTACCAAACAGACGCACGGGGATGAAGTCTTCTTACCCCATCAACCACCTCCAATAGGCAGGGGGTCCCAAGCCAACTGGCAAAGTCAAGTTTTAATTCCCTACTGGAAGGCCAAAGTGGGAGGGGAAAGTTCTTACTTCCGGTGGTAAGTGTTTCACAGGATTGGGGCCACAACATTTCTTCAGCTCTACATTTTCATTTCCATTCTAGTCCATGCATGGGTGAAGATTATTACAATATGGGTCTTCCAGATCTCTGGGGAGGTTGTTCCAAAGGGTTGGAGCAGCCATAGAGAAGGTGCTTCCAAATAGTTTTCAAGCCCCATGTAGAGTCCACTGCAGTTGTCCAGTTGTGAAATGCCTAGTGCAAGAGCAACTGCCTGAAGGGCATCCCAGTCTATGGATGGGTTCAGCAATGCAAAGATTTTTCTTTCTACAGCTGCTGTCTACTCTTCAAGCAGGAACATGAGTCCTGGAAGAAGCCCAGAATACACACAAATCTTGAATGGGGCAGTGCAACTCCATCCAAAATCAAGAGCCATGATGGCACAGTGGTTAGAATGCAGTATTGCAGGCTAATTCTGCTGACTGCCAGCAGTTCGATTCTCACCGGCTCAAGGTTGACTCAGCCTTCCATCTTTCCGAGGTCAGTAAAATGAGGACCCAGATTGTTGAGGGCAATATGCTGACTCTGTAAACTGCTTAGAGAGAGCACTGTGAAGTGGTATATAAATCTAAGTGCTATTGCTATCAAAGAGGAAAAATCCTTAGGAGCTGGGGTTCAAATCTCCACCAACCCTTTATCTTGTCACAAATTGAGCCTGAGCATATTCTGATTGTACAGCCTGTAAATACTAGGTTAGAACATTAATGGCCTGCGATACACAAGTGGTTGCCATTAGCATACTGAAAATAATACACCCCAAATTAATGGATGGTCCTATTCAGCCTTTTCATGTAGATATTAAATAGAAAGTGAAAGAGCAATGACTACACAAGTGAGGAGCCAAGAATGCGAATACTCCCTCCAGTCTATGGCAATGGAACTGGCCACAGAGGAAGGAGCAGAACTGCTGTAATATGGTGCATTCCATTCTAAAACTTCCAGATTGTCAGCCCACTAGGTACACCAGAACACGAAACCAACACCATGGAAAGATTAAAACTATGTTTGTTGAGATTGGCTACAATAATAGAAACTTGCAAGCCCTATTATTCTGTATCTCCTTCTCTTTCTTACAGTGTAGTGAATTAGGAGGTATCTGGGTGAACCATTTCTGTGGATTTAAAAGATGTTTTACTCCATCAAGTTCATTTTCTTTACTCTCTCTATCAGGGTTTCTCAACTCTGAGAACTTGTAAATTCATGGATTCTCACTACAGAATTCTGGGAACTGAAGTCCATGAATTTTCCAGTTGCCAAGATTGAAAAATACTGCTTTACACACATGATTCAGAAGCATACGGTATTATCAGAAACTATCAAAACCCACTTGAGATCTTGAAGCACAAAATGATTGCACCATTTTCATCCTACCATTGCCGAAGGTCATTAGAAAGCAAGACCAATCCTGTGTCCATACTATATCCCAGTGAAATCCAACTAAAATAAATCCAATAATCCTTTTTCTCCAAGTTCTCAGCAATTGTTGTCCAACCACTTTCTTAAATAGTCTTATAGCATGATAGGTTGAGTTTACAGAAGACTCTAAACTATAAGCTTTTCTTACAATCTATAATAGCTGTGTTTTCATACCACACTAAGCCATTATATGCTGTTTTATTGATTTTTGCTTTGGCTTAAAATGTATATTATAAATTCATCTAGAAAGTGAATGTTCTTTCAGATTAAAGCAATGCTGTCTGTTATAGCAATGTATTGGCTGAAATATACTTAATAACAGCCTAACCCAGAGGTCCCCAACCTTTTGGGCACCAGGGACTGGTTCCGTGCAGAAAGGTTTTTCCGCGGACTGGAGGGGGCGTGGTTTGTGTGCTGCCTGCATTCCACGGATGGGGCTTTGTATGGACTAGTTGCTGGCATGCTGCAGCCCGGTACTGGTCCATAGACCGGAGGTTGAGGACCCCTGGCCTAACCCACTAAGACATAATTCAGTTGTTATGGAACTATAGTGCCATATTAACCTGAATGGAACAAGTCAGGGGAGTTATGACCTATCTATCATACTTGTTGTGACATTGGAAAAGGCTACTTCCAAGGCTTATTTTTGGAAATCAAAACCGCGAAGATCTTTTGGCAATTCATAAGATGGTGGATTTGCAGATGTCTAGACCACAACCTGCTGCTTAGTAAGCTAGAAAAAGGTGGGATAGACAACAACAACACCAGATGGATCTGTAGCTGGCTGACAAACTGCGAGTAGTCCTCAATGGTACTACATCCACATGGAGAGAAGTAAGCAGTGGGGTACCACAAGGTTCCGTCTTAGGCCTTTAATATCTTCATAAATGACCTATCTTCATAAATAGAAGGGGAACTTATCAAATCTGCAGATGACAATAAATTGGCAGGAATAGCTAACACCCCAGAAGAAAAGCTCAGGATCCAAAAAGATCTTGACAAACTTGGACAATGGCCCTATCCAACAAAATGAATTTTAATGTAGAGAAAAGCAAAGTTTTACATTTAGGCAGGAAAAATCAAAGGTACAAGTATAGATTAGGCGAGACCTGGCTCAAAAACAGTAACTGTGAGAGGGACCTTGGGGTCCTAGTGGACGATCACTTGACTATGAGCCAGCAGTGTGCAGCAGCAGCCAAAAAAGCTAATAAAATCCTGGGTTGTATAAACAGAGGCATAGAATCAAGATCACAATAAGTATTAATACTACTTTATAAAACCTTAGTAAGACCACACCTGGAATACTGCATTCAATTTTGGTCACCATACTACAAAAAAGATGTTGAGACGTTGGAAAAAGTTCAGAGAAGAGCAACTAAGATGATCCAAAGCCTGGAGACTAAAACATATGTAGAACGGCAGCAGGACTTGGGTTTGGCTACTCTAAAGAAAAGAAGAAATAGGGGTGACATTCCAGTATTTGAGGGGCTGCCACAAAGAAGAGGGGATCACATTATTCACCAAAGCACCAGAGGGCAGGACAAGAAACAATGGTTGGAAACTGATCAAAGAGAGAAGCAACCTGGAATTAAAGAGAAACTTCCTAACAGTGAGGACAATTAATCAGTGGAACAGCTTGCCATCACTGGAGGTTTTTAAGAAGAGACTAGACAGTCACTTGTCTGAAATAGCATAGGTTCTCCTGCTCAAGCAGGGGGCTGGACTAGAAGACCTCTAAGGTCCCTTCCATCTCTATTCTATTCTATTCTATTCTATTCTATTCTATTCTATTCTATTCTACCAATTCTGGTGCTTCAAAATATACAGATTTATTTCAAAAATTGTTTGGAAATGGAAAATAAATATCTAAACATGTTAACATATGATGGGCTTTAGCATCATAACCCTATGAATTATGTCCCAAAATTGTAATCAATTGTAATCACAGGTGTTTCTTTAAAGATGCCTCAATACACTGATCCAAAACCTCGCAGTGGAATCCGGACTGTTGTGCTTATGGATAACATCATACAAGGGAAAACACTAAGGAATAATTTATGGTCTGTGGCTTTGAAAGTGATGTGTAGGAGACCTTTTTCTTGGAAGAGATCTTCTGTCTTTATAATAAGGAGGGAGGATTGGAGAGAGAAAAAAGGAGAACAGAGTCCCAGGGGGCCCTCTGCTGGACAGACCTCTGCATCACTGAGGCCACCTCACTAAAGCTTATGGTATTTGTCAACCGGAAAAGATGCTTCTACACTTTCTGATTTTTTTTGCTCTCTTGTTATGGATGGCTCGTCTGAGTTTTCGTAACATTTCACAGTAGACTTTTGAATTGATGGTTGAACCACGCTCCATGAACTTCACTAGCAGTGCTCCTTTGACATCTTCACATTTGGTGGGATTTTCTATGGCACCACTTCCGGTGTGGTGTTGGTTCACGATAATGCTCGCCCGCACACCGCTAGACGTACCCAAGAACTTTTGAAGCAGTTTCGTTGGGATGTTTTTGATTACCCCCCCCCCCCCGTAGCCCAGATTTGGCGCCGAGTGACTGCTACTAAGGAATTTCAAACCTTGTAAGACGTTATGACAAGTGCCTCAATTTGAATGGCGATTATGTGGAAAAGTAATGTAATGTTGCAGTTTTCTAATGTATATAATAAAGTTCTGTATCTGCGAATGTCTGTCATTGATAACCAAACGGAGGTTTATTTCCGAATTGCCCTCGTATATTTGGTGCATTATGAGAATATAATAGAAACCACAGGTAGTCCTCGACTTACGACCACAATTGAACCCAAAATTTCTGTTGTTAAGCGAGACATTGATTAAGTGAGCTTTGCCCCATTTTATGACTTTTCTTGCCACTGTTGTTAAATGAATCACTGCAGTTGTTAAGTTAGTATCACGGTTGTTAAGTGGCTCCTCCATTGACTTTGCTGGTCAGAAGGTCACAAAAGGGGATCACATGACCCCAGGACATTGCAAAGGTCATAAATATGAGTCGATTGCTAAGCATCTGTATTTTGATCATGTGATCATGGGAATGTTGCAACAATTGTAAATGTGAAAAACTCATAAGTCACTTATTTCAGTGACATTGTAACATCAAACAATCACTAAATTAAATGTTATAATTAAATACTTGTATACAGGTAATGTATAGTGTATACAGGTATGATTGTACAGACTTACAACTATACATTTAACAACCAAAGTTACAATTCAGAATCTTGGTGCCGCAGTATTTAGAATAGTGTTCTCCAACCTTTTCGGTTTGGTGGCCCAGGGCAGGGAGGAAGTGGGGAAAGAGGAGATGGTTTTGTGTGAGGGACAGGCCATAATAATAATAATAATAATAATAATAATAATAATAATAATAATAATAATAATAATAATAATAATAATAATAATAATAATAATAATAATAATAATAATAATAATAATAATAATAATAATAAAGTTGGAAGGGATCTTGGAGGTCTTCTAGTCCAACCCCCTGCTCAGGCAGGAAACCCTATATCATTTCAGACAAATGACTGTCCAATCTCTTCTTAAAGACTTCCAGTGTTGGAGCATTCACATCTTCTGGAGGCAGGTTGTTCCACTGATTAATTGTTCTAACTGTCAGGAAGTTTCTCCTTAGTTCTAGGTTGCTTCTCTCTTTGGTTAGTTTCCATCCGTTGCTTCTAGTCCTGTCTTCAGGTGCTTTGGAGAATAGCTTGACTCCCTTTTCTTTGTGGCAACCCCTGAAATATTGGAACACTGCTATCATGTCCCCCCTCATCCTTCTCTTCATTAAACTAGACATACCCAATTCCAGCAACCGTTCCTTGTAAGTTTTAGCCTCCAGTCCCCTAATCATCTTTGTTGCTCTTCTCTGTACTCTTTCTAGAGTCTCAACATCTTTTTTACATCATGGTGACCTTGATTCTATCCCTTTGTTAATGCAGCCCAGCACTGTGTTGGCTTTTTTGGCAGCTACAGCTACAGCTACACTGCTAGCTCATATTTAAGTGATTGTCCACTAGGACTCCGAGATCCCTCTCACAGTTACTACTATTGAGCAAGGTACCTCCTAAATTATACCTGTGCATTTGGTTTTTCTTGCCTAAATGTAGGACCTTACTTTTTTCACCATTGAATTTCATTTTGTTAGATAGTGCCCAGTATTCAAATTTGCCAAGATCCTCCTGTATCTTAAGCCTGTCTTCTGGAGTGTTGGCTATTCCTGCCAGCTTGGTGTCGTCTGCAAATTTGATGAGTTCCCCATCTATCCCCTCATCCAAATCATTGATGAAGATGTTGAAGAGCACCGGGCCCAAAATAGAGCCCTGGGGCACCCCACTACTCACTTCCCTCCATGTAGATGGAACTGCATCTATATGCTGAGTATGGCCGGTCAGCCATGGCCTAGTCATAACCCAGTCTTGTAAGTGGAACTGTGAATGCCAGCACCCACTGCTCACTTAAGTGGGGCTGCGCATACTGGCCCGTCACTTACGTCACCCTGTTGCAACTAGGCTACAACCTGGTAGTAGGCCACAATCCACCAGCTGGGGACCCCTGCTTAGAATACAGTATTGCAGGCTAATTCTGCATTGCACTGCCAGGAGTTCGATTCTCACCGGCTCAAGGTTGACTCAACCTTCCATCCTTCCCAGGTTGGTAAAATGAGGACACAGATTGTTGGGGAGGCAATAGGCTGACTCTAAACTGCTTAGAGACGGCTGTAAAGCACTGTGAAGCAGTATATAGCTCTAAGTGCTATTGCTATTGCTCCAATGCCATTGGAAAATGTGACTTACAACAGTCCACACACTTATGACTGGTACAGTATACCCATTGTCATGTGATCTGAATTCAGGCACTTGGCAACCAGGACGCATTTACAATGGTTACAGCATCCCTGGGTCATGTGATTGCCATTTGTGATCTTCCCAGCTGGCTTCTGACAAGCAAAGTCAATAGGGGAAGCCAGATTCATTTAACATCCATATGATTCACTTAACAACTGTAATGATTTCTTTAACAACCATGGCGAAAAGGTCATAAAATTGGCATGACTCACTGAACAAACAATTTGCCTAGTGATGGAAATTTTGATCCGAACTGTATTCATAAGTCAAGGTCCACCTGTAGTTCTCTGAGGTAAAAGCTAAGGATCTCCAGCACAGTATTCTTTGCTTTCCTGCTATTTTATACACCTGAAAATGTTTTATTTATTTGTGTTCATTTGTTCATTTCCCCTAAGCTGGAGTCCTCAAAATATGTTGGGATGTTTGACTGGTGAAGACTGATTTAGGGAAAAGAGAATCTAAAATAAATAAATAAGAAGAATGGTATTAGAAATATAACAACAGAAGAAGAATATGACAATAATTGTTTTAGGCCAAAGAAAGGATTCTAGAATTTAATGGGGGGAAATACGAGTAGAGGCATGAGAATTTAATTGACATTAAATTGCTACAAAGTTTTCTCCTAACTGTATACATAGAGACAGCTTGGTTTATTGGTTAAGGCACCAGGTCAGAAACCAGGAGCCTAGGAGTTCTAGTCCCTCCTTAGGCACAAAGCCAGCTGGGGGACCTTCAGCCAGTCATTCTCTTTCAGCCAACCCACTTCATAGGATTGTTGTTCTGGGGAAAATAGGAGGAGGAAAGAGTATTAGGTATATTTGCTACCTTGAGTTATTTATGAAAATAAATGTGAGATTAAAAAAATCTAAAATAAATCTCATAATTTGGTCTAAAATGATTGATGTGCTAATATGGTCTTGATGTCTAGATTTTAATAATGCTGAAGCTATGGAAAATGGTCTTAAAATGACGATGGTAAGTAGTCTTATTCTTTCTGTTTCACTGATTTTATTTTGTTTTGTTTTGTCCTTGCTCTAAGGGAATTTCTAGAAGAATAATACAGATAATCCTCAACTTACCACCACAACTGAGGCCAAAACCTATGTTGCTAGGTGAGAAATTTGTTAAGTGAGTTTTGCCCCATTTTACAATTTTTCTTGCCATATTTGTTAAGTGAATCACTGCAGTTGTTAAATTAGTAGCACGGTTAAGTGAATCTGGCTTCCCCTTTGACTCTTGCTGTCAGAAGGTTGTAAAAGGTGATCACGTGACCCTGGGACACTGCAACCGTCATAAATATGAACCAGTTGCCAAGCATCTGAATGTAAATCACATGACCATAGGGATATGAGAAGTGTGAGAAACGGTCATAAGTCACTTTTTTCAGTACCGTTGTAACTTTGAATGGTCACTAAGTGAACTGTTGTAAGTCAAGGACCACCTGTAACAGAAAGATGAAAACAACAAAAATGTCCATCAATGGATGTAGCGTTGCCTCATAGAAAAAAGATGATTCTTTAATAGCAAAGGTAGCGGTTGCCCAGACTTTTCTCAGCTCCGTGACAAACCTTTGTTAGAAAAGGATTCATAGATGCTGGGATCTGCATATCCTCATTCGAACAGAGGAAAAATAAAAGCCACACATCAAAGGAACGGCCACCCACTGCAAGTGACACTACTCCCCACTCCTGCTTTGTACTCCCTTTGTAATATTCATCTCCTCTTTCTCATTTTGTCACCATTCCTTACTTGGCTTTTTAGTTGACCTATGCAGTGACCTTGAAAACCATCTGCAGAAAACTGGGGAAGCAGCATTCAAGAATGTGTCTTTGAGTCTCAGATATTTTCAGCATGACTTTAATCCCCTGGCTGAAATATTAGATAAACAAAGATGGTTTGAAATAATTTCTTCACATGAGATTTGCACCAGAAACACAACAGTTCCTCCCATCATCCTATACAAGAAGGAAATTTAGGGTCATTTTGCTACAATAACCTTCCGAACTGGAATTCCTGCTTTGGTATCAACGTTCAGCTTGCAGCAACGAAGATGTGCATCTTCAGACAGGAATGCTGAGATCTAGGATAACAAGATGCTGATGCTGTTTGCATGACACAAAAGGTGGAATCGAAACTTCTCACAAAACCAAGAGCCACAGAACCCATATGAAACGCAACCAGCCCAGGGTTTCTTCTTGGCATAGATACAACCTGGATGGTTGCAATGCAGCACAGCAGATCCTGAGGCAGTTGTGGGGAATTCAGGAATCGCTGTAGCTCTAGGGCACAGGAGAGCGCTTCAGGGCAGAAGATCCCAAGTTCAAGTCTAGGTAGGACTGAGAAAGGCCTCCCCCTGCCAGCCAGTGCCCATAGTAATGAGCACGTTTTCAGGAATTTCTATTTTCTTGGGCAAAGCAACGCTTCAAAATTGAGGCTGAAGAAAGCCCATGTACCGACATACTTGTAAAGCCCCATTGCCCAACAAAAAGTCAGTGCTAGAATCTGAAGAAGAGAAATCTCTGGAAGTTTGAAAGTGCAGAAATGAAACAGCCCAGTATGTCACTGGATAGCACTGGATAAGTTTTATAACAATAACAACAAATACAACAAAGCATTTACAAATCTTTTACATGCCAAATGAGACACCTTTTTTTTTCTTACCAAGCAAACAAATAAGATTATACCAGGGGGAGGGAGAGGAATAACCACTATCATCAATCATTCTTTCCTTGTGAACCTGGTTAGGCATGCTGAACTAGGTAAGGACATGAGTTTGTATGTGTAAAGGTGCTGGGTGCTCTCTGAGCTTGGTTATTGGCTTGCAGACATTTTCTTACCCAACTAAATAATATCATCAGTGCAAATGAGGATGGGGTTTGTTCCTCGTTTGTATACAGTAGCTTCCATGCCATTGTTAGTGAGGATATGGTTTTCTCCTTGATAGTTCTTTGATTAGAGTATTGTTTTCTGCTTGATGGTTTATCTGCTGTTAATCCCTGCTTATCTGAGTGTTAGCTGTTGGAGAGAACATGTTTTCTTTCTGTTTCCTTCTTAGTTTTTTTATTATCACTTTGGAATGATGGTAAATATGGTTTTTATTTCTATGTATTTATTGTTGGCTGATTTGGCTAAATGTTAAGTTTCCAGGAATTTCTAGCCTATTTATAGTGAAACTGTGGTTGAGTCTGTCCATCTGTTGTGAGATTAAGGAGATTTCTTTGTGTCTTCTGACTAATAGTTGGTGTTCATGGATGTACTCTGCTAGTCTTCTGCCTTTCTGTCCTATAAGTGTCTGTTACAGTCCTTACACCATAACTTCTATGTATACATGAGTCTCAACATCTTTCTAGAGTCGCAACATCAACAAAGATGTTGAGACTCTAGAAAGAGTGTAGAGACGAACAACAAAGATGATTAGGAGACTGGAGGCTAAAACATATAAGGAACGGTTGCTGGAATTGGGTATGCTTTGTTTAATGAAGAGAAGGACAAGGGGTGACATGACAGCAGTGTTCCAATATCTCAGGGGCTGCCACAAAGAAGGCAGCTGAAGCACCTGAATGCAGGAAAGAGGTAATGGAGGAAACTAATCAAGGAGAGAAGCAACCTAGAACTAAGAAGAAATTTCCTGACAGTTAGAACAGTTGATCAGTGGAATGGCTTGCCTCCAGAAGTTGAGGGTGCTACCGGAGGTTTTTAAGAAGAGATTGGACAACTGTTTGTCTGAAATGATATAAGGTTTCCTGCCTGAGCTGGGGATTTGATTACAAAACCTTCAAGGTACTTTCCAACTCTGTTATTCTATTATACAAATACACAGCACATGTATATTCTTGATTGAAGTGGTCCTTAGGACTGGAAAGGAGGAGGGATTCTCAAGGTAAAAAGCTTGTTGTCTTCCAGATGTGTTGAACTACAACCTTACTTATTCCTAACTACTTTCATGTAGAGAACAAACAGCATGCTAGCCTGGAGCAATGCTGGTTTGTCCTACAAATATTAGACATGAAGGCCTACAAAGTGTAGCATACTAGGTTGATGACAGTACTTTGAAAAACTAACTGAAGGTTATGATCATAGCCAAGGTTCTCAGGAATGGCAACTTTTATAATCCAACTGCTGTATTCTTAATCTGGTACAGCAAAATAAGCTTGTATTCTGCATCTCCCTGGTTTCAAGATTGCTTGACCCAATCTGAGGAGCTCCAGACAAGTTGGCAGGTCCCCAAATCTCTAGGTAGGTATTTTGAGATTACCTTCTCAAACATTCCAAGACATGAAATTAACTGAGGATACTCTTAAGTAACAAGGGCTGCTAAATGTTTGATTATTGTATAAAACTTTTCATCTTTCCAATTCTGTCCACCTTCTGTCTATATCATGAGGTGTAAGTGGACTTTTGAGAGGAAAATTACTGAGAGTATGGAAATGATAAGTAAAATTTCCATATAAGTTTCAACAGCAGTCTGTCAAGACAAAACGTCACAGTAATTGATATAGTTAGCCTAGTTGTTCTATCTTATCCTTCTTCATCCATAAAATAGAGCCGGTACCCTTTTCTATATGGCATAAAAAGCTATATGGAAATTTTTTATCAGGGATCACTTCAAATGAATTATGGGTAGTCCTTGACTTATGGCCACAATTGAGCCAGGAATTTTGGATGTAAGTCATTGTGATCATTATATAACTGCCTTGCTCAACTACTACAATCCAAGTTCTCCCTGTTGCAATGGCTAAGTGACCAAATGGGGGTCATTAAGCAACAGCTCAGGGGCATTTGGAGATGGGGGAGGCCCTGGGTTGCCTGGCATCCACCAGCATGCAGAAACCTGCTGCAAGGTGGGAGACATCTCCCTGCACCACCACAGCCACCACTTTTCCATCACATTTCATCTGAGTCCCGTTCTCACGATAGTTTGGAAGCCTCTTCTCCAAATTGTGAAATTTGATGGGGACCTTCCAAACTATTATGAAAGTAATGGTGTTCGCTAAGTGTTTTCTCCTGCAGAAAGGAGGAACACTAGTAAACACTGGCATTCTGAAAGGCTCTGAGTTCAGAATGCTGCCTTTGCTAGCAGTTTCTCCAGAGTAGAGGAAGATACTAGTGAAAAAGGTGAATTCCATAGGAGAAAACCGTAAAGGCTCTGAAGGCTCATAATTAAATATAATTGAATGTAACTCAATGTACTTAATACTATTATTCTTCAATTGGTTTTTGCCTTGGATTAGATGAAAAACTGCAATATGATTTCTGGAGGGGGTCTGGAGCCCACATCCAAGGCTTTTGAGGACCACTTAAAGGTCTTAGGTTGTGCACATAAAATGAGCTGTACATTGTGCATGTAATTTTAATATAAAAAAGTGATGTGTGTTGATGGTGAATTTTACTACCTCTTATATAGTACCCAATTTTTCATGAGCCTATAAACTGTAAAACCAGTTTTTCTCATTTTCTGGGACTAAATTTGAGGATAAAAGTGGGTAAAGTAAAAGGTAGAATGGTAATTTTCATGTTCTTTTTGTCATGAAAAGTACCAATTCCCATTTGTCCCATTTGTTCAGGGAAATCATGTGGGAGATGTGAATAAATCTTACCTCCTTTTTTTAAAAAACCAATCACTTCTTTTTTTCACCCAAAACGCCCCATTTCCCCTATTATTTTGGTTGATGACCATAAATAAATACATTTTTGAAACTTTGCTATGAAATGGATTCATGGAAGGCTTAGGGTTTCAGAAGACTTGCTTTGATTTACAAATATACAGATTGATTATAATTGGAAGCTGGTCTTCCAACAACTGTCATAATCCACTACAACTACAACCACATCCAATCTCCAGAGAAATTATAGCCGGACTTATGGTGAAGTCCTTTGTGGCCATATCTTATGGACACCTCTACTACTATTGCAGAAATGGTGGTTTTGACTATTGTGAGAGAATTGGGAAATGTTTTTTTTTCTTATTGCTCTTTTTCACCATCAGAAAAGGAAGAAGATACTGGTGAGATTTCTCCATTATACATGCATGGCCTTGAGTAATACAAACATTCATACTCTAAAAAAAACCCAGCATAAACAGCTAACAGCAGAAATGAACAATGTTTCTTGGCTTATGGGGTGTGGGATGAGGAGAGATGCAGAAAGCCATTTGGTTGTCTCAATGGCCAAAATATTTTGGGAACACCACTTTTTTTTGTCATTTTGACAAAAGCATTGAATTCTGTAGATGCCTTGGACCCCAAATGCTAAAATATTACTAGGACGCCTTTGAACAATCCTTGATTGCTCAATTGTCAGTTAATGGGAATGTTTTTTAATGAAACTAAACAATAGGATAAGTTGCTTTTTCCCTCTCTGATGACTAACCAGTGGAGGAGGCCAGGTCACTCCCTCTGCATGCATTCTACTCTTGATTACCACCCAGCACTAAACAAACAGGGATCGAAAAAACCCGATGCAATCAACATTCAATTAACTAGAGGGAAAGCCACAGAGATTTCAGAAGTTGAAAGAAAGTGACATGGACTAAATTGTTGAGCTGAATTCGGTGAGGAAATGGTGTTAATTTCTCCTCTGTAGACCTTGATTGGATCTGAAATGCAATTTACAACTAGGTATTAGGATTAATTGACTCACTCACTCTTTTTCTTCAAGTCTATAAAAATAAAACAGGCAGGAAGACTGAAGCCTTTATTTAGAATTGAACTAAAGCATTCAAATCTTTTTATTTTGGGGGTGATCCTTTATTAAGTTTTCTTTGCATAGAAAGCTATTTGAGATCCTTAACAAATGGATCGATTTATTAAGATTCCTACATCTCCTCCGCCTAAACAGATCCTAAAAGGTCAGACTTTGGGAAGATATGTTATGGCACAGATGGGAAAGTTTATAGTCTTCCAGATATTGCTGGGTGCCAATTCTTATGAAACCCAGGAAATATGGCCAATGATAAGGGATGATGGGAACTGTACTTCAGCAATCTCTAGAAAGCCGCAGTTTCTTCCATTTTCATTGGAAACAGACTTAGCAATATAGATAGTCCTCAACTTAGCAACCAGTCGCTTAGCAACCATTTGAAGTTGGACACCAAAGAAGTGACTTACAACCTGGATTTAAAGTTTTTTGGGAAATAATGGTTACTTCCAGTTTCCAACAAAAGACACCTCATAGCGAACATAGGGTTTGCTTAATGGCCACCAAAAAAAAAAGGTCATAAAATCAGGTGCAGTCACATGATAACCTACTTTACAATGTTACAACTGAAATTATGGCCTAGGTTACAGTGATAAGTTAAGGACTACTTGCATCTAAAATCAAGAGGTTACTTAAATCTGTTGGTTAATTGTAACATTAAATTATTATTTTTAACATATTAAATAATAAATTAAGAAGAACATCCAAATACAATCAACTTTCTCTAATACTCAAGATTTCCCTTGCCACCCCTGTCTTTAGACTTCTCTTGGAGTAAATCCAAAGTCTGTGTCTTCAGATTTCTTGTGATGTCAAATCTGGGGAAGCACTGAAATCTCTATCCAGGAGTGGGGTGCACAGCATGTTTCAGCTGCAAGAATTTGGGGTGCATTGAAATACGAACCTAGCAAGCAGAAGCAAAGCAGTTTTCACAGCTCTTTTCTGAGATTCCTAAGTCAGAGGAGTGTATGGCCAGTTGTAACTGCTTCAAAGATACTGTGGGAAGTCAGTCCCTCAGAGAAGGAAATATTAAAAGGGCAGAAAAATATATTTCCTCAAAAGGATTTTTAAAAGCAGAAACCAAGCCTGCCCCAAGTCTCTCTGCCCAAAGCAGGAGCCAGCCCTATACAAATGCAGATGTAACCATTAGAAAGCTGGAGCCAGCTAGGAAATCAAGAAGACAAAAGACCTAAAATTTGCATACCCCACCTGTGATGGGACATAATAGGACTAACCCATTACCATCAAGAATACCAGAGAGGCACACCTAAACTCAGGTCAGAATATGTGACACAGGAAATAGCCTCCAAGTTCATGCCACAGGAACAGGAAACTTCCAAACAAAAAGCTTTCAGAGGGTATAAAAACCTACTCCACATGTGCTCAGCCCTTCTCCTTGATTTCTCCTCCTTCCTGCAAGAACCATCTTTCTGGCTCTTCAATAAACTGTAACCTTCTTCCCAAAGCAGTCGCCATGTTGTTTTATTTATTCCCGGCTTGGATGAACCAGGATGAAGACTTTTCTTCCCACAATACCATGAAAAAGACAGGACAGGAAACTACATAATGGTGTCCTGTTTCACCAATGCCTTTTCAAATCACTTTCATAATGTCTGTTCTCAGGCATCTATCAGGCTTCTTCAGCAAAACTATGAATAAGCCAAAGAGGGGGGACGAAGTATCTTGGTACAAAGCACCTTCGTCCTTGCCTGTATAGACAGCAATCATTTCTTCAGTTTTCCACTCTGCTTCCCTCCAATAATCTTAGAGTCATCAATCAAATTTTATTTTGGATGTAGATCAGTAAAAAAAAAAACCATAGAATTATAACCATTCCAGGAAAAAGAATTTCAGGTATAGAATAAACACACCAATAATTTTATTTATTTGTTCATTTGTTTGCTTGTTTGTTTGTTTAATTTATTTCCTACCCATCTCGTAGCAACAATTCTGTGTAGCTTCCAGCATTAAAACATTAAACACCTAAAAAATAAATATCGTTAAAAGAATAAAAACAGAAATTTCAATCAAGATAAGTGCTGGGGGGGGGGGGAGGTAGGATTGTCGTGGTTAGAATGTAGTATTGCAGGATGACTCTGCTCACTCCAGCAGTTCGATTCTGACTGGGTCAAGGTGGACTCAGCCTTCCATCCTTCTGAGGCCGGTAAAATGAGGACCCAGATTATTGGGGGCAATAGGCTGACTCTGTAGGGGCAATATGCTGAGTCTATGTTTAGAGAGGGCTGTAAAGCATTATAAGGTGGTATATAATGTGGGAAGAAAAGTCTTCATCCTGGTTCATCCAAGCCGGGAATAAATAAAACAACATGGCGACTGCTTTGGGAAGAAGGTTACAGTTTATTTCCTCAAAAGGAGCCAGAAAGATGCAGGAAGGAGAGAAATCAAGGAAGAAGGGCTGAGCACATGTGGAGTAGGTTTTTATACCCTCTGAAAGCCTTTTGTTTGGAAGTTTCCTGTTCCTGTGGCATGAACTTGGAGGCTATTTCCTGTGTCACATATTCTGACCTGAGTTTAGGTGTGCCTCTCTGGTATTCTTGATGATCCTATTATGTCCTGTCACAGGTGGGGTATGCAGATTTTAGGTCGTCTTCTTGATTTCCTAGCTGTCTCCAGCTTTCTGATGGTTACATCTGCATTTGTATAGGGCTGGCTCCTGCTAGGGACAGAGATTTGGGGGCAGGGTTGGCTTCTGCTTTTAAAAATCCTTTTGAGGAAATATATTTTTCTGCCCTTTTAATATTTCCTTCTCTGAGGGGCTGACTTCCCACAATAAGTTTAAGTGCTATTGCTAAGTGCTAGTGCATGGGTCGGCCAGCCGAAACATCCAACGAGCCGCACGGACCCGTTTCCCTAAAAAAAAAAACCCCTGGGAGCCGCACCCGCCCGCGCATGCCCGCCCGGCCGCGCATGCGCACCCGCCCGCGCATGCCCGTTCGCGCACGCGCGCACGTTCGCGCACGCGCGGCCGTTCGCGCATGCCCGTTCGCGCATGCGTGGCCGTTCGCGCATGCGCACGCGCACCCGTTCGCGCACGCGCATTGCGCACCCCGTTCGCGCATGCGCACCCGCCCGCACATGTGCGCATGCGCTCCCCAAAATGGCGGCGGAGGCTCCGGAGCCGCAGGTGATGCCTCAAAGAGCCGCATGCGGCTCCGGAGCCGCGGGTTGCCGACCCATGTGCTAGTGCTATTGCCTTTTAATTCATTTACCATCTCCAATGTGATGATCTCCTGTTAGGGCCTCAGGCCATCTGGCGGAGTCAGGACTTCAGGCTCCTGAGGAAGCACAGAAGGGTGGGAGTCAATCTCCCTCAGGGAGTAAGATGTTCCACAGGGCAGAAGCCACAGTAGACAATCCCTTCTCCTGGAGCCTGCCAGCCAGAATTCCTTGACTTGACAAAGTTGGCAGCATGCCTCCTCTGTTGGTACGGCCAGTCCCAGTGGGATGAGACAGTTCCTCAAGTAGCCTCAAGTAATTGTGGGGATTACTAATATAGAATTGGAAAACTTAACAATATTAAGATCTAATTATAAGAATTATACTTAGCATATTAATACTATAAAGATGTGACACACATAAAAAGTGGGAGGATCTTTAATCATAACATCATGACCACCATACATTGGCTTACTCATTATAGATGGAGATTTCCTAAAAATCTGTTGAACAAGACAATGAAGACCACATCTATATAACTGATAAAAGTGCATGACCATCTTCATGGATGAAGCTGAGCTGAATTTAGGAGTCCTTAACTTCACCTTTAGAAGCATAATATCCAAATATGAAAGGTCTGATCTTTTAGGATATTCTGTTCAGTCAGAAAATAACTGCATGATTTAGGTGGTATAAAGCATAAGAGACTGCCTGTTATTTTAAAAAAAAAATGATAGATTGCATGACGGAGCTCGGGACCTTATTGAATATCCTACTGCCTAGTGTTCCTTTGCAATCAGTTTCCCATAAGCAATAACAAATTAGTTCTTTGTTTATTGTCCTCTTCACTTCAAAGAAGATAAATTTCCAGATGCTGTAATGTGATGTATTTGCTCTTTTGCATAGCTATTGTTCCCTGTAGACAGGTAATAGAAAACGTGGTCTAATTGAGGATGAGTGCCAGTGCTGAAATTAACAATGACTTTTCAAAGCTGACAACTAAAAAGAAATTTTAAATGAGCCTCTGAACTCTTCAGCTTCCAGCCTGCTACTGGTATTCATGTAAATTATTTTGGATGGACAGAAAAAACAAGGATAACAGAGTTTTCACTTTTATGGGACACAATGTGAACGTTTCATGTTGGCTCTATCAAGGGGGAATCTTGTCTGCTCATTAAATTATTGTTGTGGTAAGAAACTCCAGTTTTTCTCAAAAGCAGACTGGTGATGGAGCTAAAATGAGCAATACTTTCCCCACAAGTCTAACTATAAAGTCTTGCTTTTTCATGCCATCATCCATTTCACAGGTTGTACGGTCATGAAGCTTCAGGCAAAGGGATTTGGCCAAGAAAATGAATATCGGAAAAGGAGGGTTTAATTCTGAAGCATTCAGACAAAATAGTGATTTTACAGTAAGCTGTAATGCTGGGAGAACATACGTGTTAAAGACAACCCCCTTGGGGGCATAAAAGTCAAGAGAGGAGCTACTAAAGGGTAAACAAACCTCTTTGTAAGTGCATGAAAGAGGCAACGGTTTGATTGTATAGCCATGGATGCTATTTTGGCTTTTTTGACCCTCCCTCCAGGCCCCCTCTGTCTTCTTTATACCAAATGAGACAAAGCACATAGTGAATCAAAGCAACAACAACAACAACAACAACAAAAATCAAGCAAAACCTAATAGTGTGCAAAGCAAAAACAATTAGGCACTTCCTGTAAGGGACAGAAGGAATAACCTTGGGGAACCTTGAGTCACTTTACAGTTTCTCATTTTCCAATCAAAAGCAAAATCCATGAATGAACATCTTTTTAAAAACAGAAGAGGAGAGAGTGTTGGAGACCAAGGAAAAGTATGTATGGACCTCCTAGTGAATTAGATACCATATTGGAGATTTCAGGATTACAGGTAGTCCTCGATTTATAAGCAGTCATTTAACAAATGTATGAAATTGTGATGGCGCTGAAAATGTGACTTACAACATGTCCTTGCACTTACAACAGTGAATGAAGTGGAATGGAATGGAATAATAGAATAGAATAGAGCGGAGCGGAACAGAACGGAATGGAACAGAACAGAACAGAACAGAACAGAACAGAACAGAATATGGAATGGAATGGAATGGAATACTTTATTTGGCCAAGTGTGGTTAGAAGCACAAGGAATTTATCTCAGGTACAGAAACACTCACAGTACTTGCAAAACAACAGAGAAAATAATAATATCTGTAATACCATCAAATATCCACATCTGCCTATCCCACATCCTTGGAAAGGATTTGATAGGTAGACAAAAATGTCAAATCCAATCTGAATATCTGGCTGACTCTTCAATGAACCATAATACTAAAAGTGTGCAACCACTAGAAGGGGGAAATAAAAGGAACTGTAATAAAAGGATAAATAATACCACAGCCACATTCTATGAATTAATATACATACACATTAGATAGAAATTAGCGGCCGCTATGTTTTGTCACCTATGAATATTAGATATCCAGCAGGTGATGGCATTGAAGGTAAAAAAAACTGGCTCTGTGTCTAGTTAACTTGGCATACAAATACTCTGTTGCAGCATCTGTGTGGTCAAGTGATCAAAATTTGAATCCTTGGCATGTATTTACAACAATTACAGTATCCTGAGATCACATGATCACCATTTACAACCTTTCCAGCCAGCATCTGAGAATCAAAGTCAATGGGGGAAGTTGTATTTGTTAACAACCACAGCAAAAAGGTTGTATAATTGGGTGCAACTCACTTAATGATCACCTTGCTTAGCAATGGAAGTTCTGGTCCCACTTGTCTTAAGTCAAGGACTATCTGTACAGAGACAAAGGAATAGAAAAGTAACATTTTGCAGAAGAGTTGAATTGCTCTCTAAACAATTACACTCTTCCACTGAATTAGTTTAGAGTGTACAATGTCTCAAATAAATCTGTGATAAAAGTAATCTTATTTTGAGTAAACTGACCATCTCAGAGAATGCATTGGAAAGGAAAAGATGTTGGTCATGTAAAAATATTTGAAGGGTCATTCACTCATATGATTTAGTCCTGTGAATCATCTACACCTTTCTGGAATAACATTATAATGTACATAAATTAATTTATGAGGAAATTCTTTAGTATAAAGGAAGTTAATGTTATGTTAAATTCTGTTCCAAAATTTTGGAATTTGATTGCTTTCAGGAGCGATGGTTGCATTAGGCCTGGGATGTTGCTAAGAGACTTGAAAAATTAAACTAGCAATATTCCTGAGATTAAGGTTTGAATCAAAGAATTGTTAGTCTTCTCTGTTTTTGAAAAGGCAAATTTATCTATTAATTTAAAAAAAGAGTATTTTTTTCCCCCGTGGACTAAATTTTATGATATTTTTCAATGTTAGAGACTTATGAATGGCTTTTTCTTCCCAAGCTAAACTGAAAAATCTGTTTGACATTGATTAATATATGACATACAGTACTTTCCCCCCTTTTATTTTTTCTTTTAGTTTTTTATAGGTTTTCATCTATTTCTTTACCATTTTGTGATTTTCTATCTCTATCTGGAATATATTTCTGTCTGTGTTGATAAAATATTTACCTAAACAGATGTTTGGGTACGATGAACGATTGAGGGGACTAGGTATGTCTAGTCTAATGAAGAGAAGGACTAGGGCTGACATGATAGCTGTCTTCCAGTATTTGAGGGGCTATCACAGAAAAAAAGGAGATCAGCCTATTCTCCATAGCACTAAAGGACAAGACAAGAAGCAATGGGTGGAAGCTCAGAAGAAGAAGATCAACCTGGAAGTAAAGAGAAATTTACTGACAGTAAGAACAATTAATCAGTGGAGCAACTAGCCTTCAGAAGTTGTGGGTACTCCAACCCTGGAGTTTTCAAGAAGAGACTGGACAGTCATTTGTCTGGTATAGAGGGATTGGACTAGAAGGCCTCTAAGATTCCTTCCAATCCTATTCTTATTCTATTCTACTTTTAAATATGGGTCTAATTGGATAGCACTGATAGCATCCATAACATACTTCAGGATCCAGTTGATGGTATACCTTGTTCTTAAGGGAGGTCTCTATGCTTAATTTTGTTTGAAGGCTTTTCACTTCCCTGGGAATTTAGGGAGTAGAATGCTAACATTTCAAAAATGGACTAAATTAGTAGCACTCATTAAACCTTAGGTATAATTTGTGTGGCAATATAGTTTGGCGATATGCATGCTTGTGCACAACATAGATACACCCCCCCTTTTTTTATCTTCTTCTTAAACCGGGATCTCTTCAGTGTCTGTGCATACATTTTTAACTTTCTAGCCCAGAGAGGGAAGGGAAATTGGTATGCTATGCTGGAGAAAGGAAGCACTTTGTCCTTGTTGACTTTCTTAGGAATCGAGCAGAGAAGATTGCAAATGGCAATTGCATGATCATGGAAAGCTTGTAATTGCGAATGGGTTCCCCAAGAGCCCAGATTGCAATCACTTGGCCATGGGGGCACTGCAATGGCTGTAACTTCAAGCATCAGTCATAAGTCTCTTCATTCAGCACTACCATAATTTCAAATGGTTGCTGAATAAACAGTCGTAAGTCAAGAACTATCGTATGTTACTAGCAAGATTCACGTACAACCCTCTAAAATACTCCTCCCAGCTTGAATTGGTATTTGATTGTGTGTGTGTGGGAGGGGATAATTTTCCTAGTTTTCCCTCTTGTACTTGTGCTGCCCCACTCCACGTACAGCAAGAGTCTACAGGTGTTTATCCAAACAGGTCCTTGGAAAACACCTCTCTGTTGCATAAGACTGGATTCCCAGCTCAGCATGGCATGGGTCAATGAGTAACCAAGTCCAACAGGCACACACAAAGTCCAGGAAGAGAGTCCATGATTTGAATGGGTCAGGATGTACGGCACAAGCACACAAGGCACAGAACTGGGCACATTGCTCCAGCAACACTCAAGTCCTCAGAATTAAGTTAAGATGGCGGCGCCTGGATCGGCTGCGGCTGCATTGGCTCTCGAAGGTGAAAAGGTTTGGGAGGGATATAAGGGATATAGGCCACATGATTGGGGAGATTTTAATGTGTTTGAGCAATGTAGTGGGACTAAGCTAACATACGACCGACAATCTTTGCTGGTAGGGCGAGTTTTTAGCTGTTTTGGAACTGTTGGTGAGACTGTTAAAAGTCATTTGTGCTGTTTGAAATTGTTCTGCTGGCAGCAAGATCTGATTGCTGGCACAGCGACGGATTCTATTGCAAATCAGGGCTGTTTCCGAAGGAGGCAGAGGAGGAGAGGTCCCGGGGCTTATGGAGTGAAGGAACTGGATGAGGCTGTTGGCAGGCCCAGAGGAAGAGAGAGAGGTTTTTGGAGGAGTTGGAGGCAGTGGCAGCGTGCTCCAGGGGCAAAAAGGAGCAAGGCCCCTTTAAGGAAAAGATGGAAGAGACAGGATCAGAAAAAGAAAAGGAGGCGAAGTTGTTGTGCAGGAATACAAGCTAATTTGAGGGCTAATCCACATGGAGCTCCATTTCCCTCTGTGCTGTTTGCCATAATTCGCTCCCTAGAGACTAAAATGGATGTTCTGAAACTTGAGCTGGCCACGAACAAGGAGGGTATATCGGAGCTGGTGGCCCTTTGAGAGCTGTATGCAACGAAATTTCATTTTGATGTATGCCGATTGATGTACATTCAGTGACAATAGTTATTATTGTTGTTGCTGTTGTTGTTATGTAGGCAACGCTGGTGCAGCCCTTCATGAGAGGCAAGGTTGCCTCCTTGCGAATAGTCTAGCTGACCAGCATTGTACCTATCTCCTCTCTGCTCTATGTGTCCTTGGATCAAGAGGAGGTATGGACTCTACCTCCTCCTCATTGCTAACTGGAGCCTCCTGGCCAACTTGCTGCAGCTGTGGTTCTCCTCACTCAGCCACAGCCTGTCACTCATCCGATGGACCCAATTGAGGCTGCTCCATCAGGCTAGCACTCTCTGGGCCCCAATCCTGACCAACACTTAGCTCTGTGCTTTCCTCTGCCAACTCAAAGCCTCTTCCTCTGAACTGGTATCCGGAGAGGGGTCTAGGGACGTATCCATGACAGTAGTTGCCAGAAAAGGGGAGAATTCCTCTGCCTGCCTGTTTGAATTATTTTCTGCCAGATCTCCTTCATCGCCAGCCTTTTTTTGTCTGAAGAGTTTATAGACATTAGCATTTTCCTCAACTGTCAAACAAATAAAATTTAAAAATGACTATGTATAAATGCTTGTTATTTGTTATATTCCTTTGTTATAATGCTATATTCCATTGTTGTTGTTGTTGTTGTTTTCTACAACAACATTTGTCTTGTAGGTGTAACTAACTTCATAGAAATTCTCCCCATTGGAATATCTTTTTACATTCAACCTCTTTTGCTAGGTTTTGAGAAGCAGCGTTAAAAAGAACCTTAAGGACTTAATTATGCTGCAATTAGCAATGTAATTAAGAGGTGGATTTTAAAGGATTATAAAGAATTGAAAGTTAATCTGAAAATGAGAAAGTTAATCCATGTCATTGTTGGAACTCCATTTCCACTGTCTCAAATTTATTTTTGTAAAAAAAAAAGTAATATCACTTTTATAACTTTATATATCCTTCTGATATAAACTGAAGACAGTGGGAATACAGCAGGGTACATAGATAATCAATTGCTAGAGAAATGGGACAGCTGTGCTAAAAAGTTGACATGGAATCAGAGGTAGAACACGGAGAAGGTGTTGTGCAAATAGAACATCCTGGCATTTGGTTCCAGCATTTTTCATTAAAAATGGAGCATGCTGGCTGGGGAATTCTGGCAATTGAAATCCATCCATCTTAAAGCTGCCAACTTTGGCAAACACTGGTCTCAATAGAAGAGAATATGTGTAGCTCAGGGTTGAACTGAACTCCTTGGTGCTGTCTGAGTTTGGTGGATTGAAGATGTTACCTAGTTTGGTAATGAACCATCTGCAAGAAAACCACCAAGCTCAGCAAGCACCAAGAACCCCACAAACATCAGTCTACTCTACATGAAGAAATGTTGTGACTCAGCTGAATGTGATTTAATAGCCTAGTCTGCATGAGCATATATTGGTTTTAATATACTGTACATAATACACATTTTCACTTTCCACCTCTTTGCCAAGTAGTTAGTAAAATGGGACGGGATACCAAGCTGGAAAATTGTACTACCAAGTTTGGAACAGTTAGTTCACAGGGGCCCTGAAACCTTGGATTGTTCTAAATCTGCTAGTTGCAATGTTCCATGTGGGCTATGATGGGAATGGTGGTTAATAGGGAAAAATGATGCCAGAGGTACTTGCAGTAGCCCAAAAGGGGGAAGGGAAAGAAAGGCAGCAGAAGAAAAGAGCATGTAGACAACCAGTTCTTTCGTATCTCACACTTCAAAGGGCACCAAGAGTTTGAGGTTGCCTAGAAATTCTAGAGCTTTAACCTTAGGATCTTCCTGTCTTTGTGGAGCAGGCTGGCAAACCAAAGAAACGAGAGAGGTTTCACTTTCTGTCTTAGTAACTGGAAGAGAACTGGTTGCACACCATCAAATACTGGAAGTTTTCGAACAGAAGCAATTAGTTAGCAGTTATGTGGCTGTATTCCTTTGACACATTTACCCATTGTTAATTTGATTTCCCCCTAGAAAGAAAAAGCAAACTGAACTATAAAGCCAGGCACTGTACATTGGCTACTAGTTGTTTGGCTAGACTTGGTATGATGTGTTGGGCCTTTTAACATCCAATCAAGTGAAAGGAAGCCTTTATGATGTTTGAAAATGCTAGGAGTCAAGCAAGGAAGTCCCTCTGCTACATGCATACTGGCTGCTCTAAGTAGAGTCAGTTCATTAGCAATCACAGAGTCATTAATTTAACAGACTGAGATCAATAGAAACCCTTTCTACTGGAACTAAAGTTGGTTGAGCAAAGGCGTTTGTCTGGTTGTCATGGGGAGTTGTTCCAATGCCAGAGGGCACTCAGACGAGAACTTAAACATAGGAAGCTCTCAGGTTCCAGCTGAGTGCAGCTGGCACTGTGCAAACCTGATTTCCAGCCCCAAGTTAGCATGTTTCATTATGCAACCCAATATTAATTTGCTTTCCTGTTTGCTGGCTCTTTACAGAGTTCACAACATTCTCATGGGTTGGGCAAACAAGATTGCAGTTCTGAATCACAAGAAGTTATAATTCCAGATGCCATCGCATCATTCTTATGAAAGGCAGAAGTCCTTGGAGTCTTCCTCTTCCTCTGACTAAGGCAGGACAATTGGACTTTTAATTGAAATAGGTCAAATAAATTTGGTTTTCTAGATTCAGTTCAATAAAAATTCTGGAAATGGCCTTTGCATGACCTTTGCTGAGGGTAATGTAAATGAAACAATTGACCAATTATTCCCTGGGATACAGAGTCAACCTCTGATCTGTAAAATGAACATTTAAGAAACAATTGGCCACCCTAATATTAACTCTTTTCTCATTCTTAGTATTCCATGGATCACAAAATGAATGAATCCAATGTAGCCATTTCTAACTTCTATATGGCATGTCCATGCCAATTGTCCATCTCTAAAATGACACAAGTATTTCTAATTTCCTAGAGGAGGTATTGGCTAACCAGTTCTCCTAAAATGTTGTAATGGGTTGTGAACAGATATTACATCTGTTGGTTGCAGCAAATCCTATTTTCCATGCCTAATTTTCCCAATAAATAAGTGATCTCATGATCTTTTTTGGGGGAATGTGATGGGTGAGGAAAGGTGATAAGGGCCAAACTTGGCATTGTTAGGCAATTCATCTTTGATTAGCTCTTGTCAGGTGGAATATAACTTCAGGGAAGGTTTCAATGGATTTGCAGCTTCCTGTGGGCCTATGTTAGCTTGGTTAAATTGTTTTTATTATTAGTTTTGCCTCCATTATGCCTCAAGCAGGCTATCTTCCAAGCAGTACAAGTAGTCCTTGATTTATGATCATAATTGGGACTAGAGTTTCTATTGCTTAACAAGGTGGTTGTTAAGTGAGTTGCACCCATTTTTTATATATTTTGCCATGGTTATTAAGTAAATCACTGAAGTTGTTAAGTGAATCATGCAGTTAAGCAAATCCAGCTTCTCCATTGACTTTGCTTGTTGGAAACCAGCTGGGAAGGTTGTGTATGGCAATCACATGACCCCCGGGACACTTCAATTCACCTTGTAAATTCATGCAATTACTAAGTCCCCGATTTGTGATCATGTGACCGTGGGGCTGCTGCAATGGTCATAAATGCAGTTTTCAATGCAGTTGTATTGTAACTTCAGTGGCTAAATGAATGGTCAATGACCACAATTGAGCCCAGCATTTCTGTTGTTAAGTGAGACATTTGTTAAGTGCGTTTTGCCCCATTTTATGATCTTTTTGCCATAGTTAAGTGAATTGTTGTTACGTTAGTAACATGGTTGTTAAGTGAATCTGACTTCCTCATTGATTTTACTTGTCAGAAAATCGCAAACGTTGATCACATGACCGCAGGGCACAGCAACAGTCATAAATACGAACCAGTTGCCAAGCATCTGAATTTTGATCACGTGACCAGGGGGATGCTGCAAAGGTCATAACTGAAAAACAGTCATGTCACTTTTTAAAGTGCCGTTGTAACTTTGAACGGTCACTAAATGAACTGTTGTAAGTAGAGGACTACCTGTATTTCAAAGTGCTATCAATTCATTTTAGAAAAACATCTCTGTATTCATACAAGTTAATATTACAATATAATATGTCACATATCTCATTCAGTGAGGAAGGGAATCAAGAAAAGTCTTTACAACTTAATGTTAAATACTGAGGTTGCCCCATAATTTCTCAAGTGGTCTATGCATAGTAAAGCAACAAGGGTTGGTCATGTGGGTAAATATTTACCTTTACAATGGGTCTGAATGATATCGGCACATTTTAATAATAATAATAATAATAATAATAATAATAATAGTAGTAGTAGTAGTAGTAATAAAGTTGGAAGGGACCTTGGAGGTCATCTAGTCCAACCCCCTGCTCAGGCAGGAAACCCTATACCATTTCGGACAAATGGCTGTCCAGTCTCTTCTTAAAAACTTCCAGTGTTGGAGCACTCACAGCTTCTGGAGGCAGGTTGTTCCACTGGTTAATTGTTCTAACTGTCAGGAAGTTTCTCCTTAGTTCTAGGTTGCTTCTCTCGATTAGTTTCCATCCGTTGCTTCTTGTCCTGCCTTCAGGCGCTTTGGAGGACAAGAAGCAACGGATGGAAACTAATCAAGGAGAGAAGCAACCTAGAACTAAGGAGAAACTTCCTGACAGTTAGAACTTCCTGACAGTTAGAACTTATTTGCTTGCAATAAGGTGGAGCAAAGAGAATCCATAGGCAAAATCCTGCTTAATCAGGCTAATTAATCCAAGTGTAACTTTCCCATGTTCAGACAGTACTCAAACACCTCAGTCCTAGGCTGAGGGCATATGTTCAGAGCAGGATTGAATTCCCAACCTCCTTAGGCCCTGCTTTTGATGTAGGAAACTCCACGGGTACTTCAGGCATCTGCTTAGTCAGTTTTCCTATCCAAGCCAGCTGCAAGAATTCTTCACTTTGTGAAGACGTTGGATTGACACAGCAGAGATGATGTCATCCTAATTGTTCATGCTAAGAGCAATCGTGACTAAAATGTAAGGATGGCTCATACATTGAGTCTTTTTTCTTGTCAATCAAGTCTACTCTTTGATCCTACCTCTTTCATTCCTTGTATTAAAGTTTTTGGGGAAAAAAGTTTTAGGTCAACTAAAACTTCATTGACAATGTGCAAGTGGTTTGATGTTTCATCATCATAGTCCTGATTAGGAAGTTATTTACTTTCATTAGAAAAAGGTAAAAACATTTCTAAGAAGAAACCTACAGGTTATATGGGAAAATTACATTACAGATAGTTCTCGACTTATAACAGTTCATTTAGCGACCATTCAAAGTTACAATGGCACTGAAAAAAGTGACTTATGACCATTTTTCAGCATTCCCGTGATCAAAATTCAGATGCTTGGCAACTGGCTCATATTTAGGATGGTTGATGTGTCCCCCTGTCACTTTTGTGATCTGACAAGCAAAGCCAATGGGGAAGTCAAATTCACTTAACCAACTGTGTTACTAACTTAACAACTGCAGTGATTCACTTAAAAACTGTGGCAAGAAAGGTCTTAAAATGGGCCAAAACTCACTTAACAACTGTCTCACTTAGCAACAGAAATCTGAGGTTAAATTTGGTTGTAAGTCAAGGACCATCTGTATCGCATCTTCTGTAGATACATAGAAGGCAGTGGAACAGTTTGTGGGCTGTCAGGCTATTGAACATGGAGAAATTATGTAAAGAATACATTTGAGCACCCCTAATCTAAGAGATTTGTTTCAGCACAGGGGACCCCAATTTTCTTGGAAGGATATGGACATATTTGTAGTGGTGAAGAGTATGGGCACAAAATGGCTATCTTGATTAGGGTTAGGTTATACACACACACAGACAATCAACCAATTCCTATAATCGGAATACAAGTCAATGCAAAACAAAACCTACCAACCAGCTAACAACTATCATTAAATCAAGGGCAAACCCATCATTCTCTAAGTTGCTTCCTCCCATCTCCCAACTGTCCATTTCTGTTTGTGAGAATGGTGACCTCAAAGATATCTTCCAAATAATCATAGACATAGAGGTTGATGTGCCTGGCTGTGTCATTAAACTATAGGTAATCCTTGCTTGCAATTATTCGAAGCTGCAGCAATGCTGAAGGTGTAGCACTTATGATTGGGCTTGAAATTACAGCCATTGCACCACCCCAGCAGTCAAATTATCATGATCTAGGCCAGCAGTCCCCAACCTTTCTGGCTTTACAGACCAGTGGGGGGTGGTGGTAGAGGGGATGGTACCACATGAGCAGCGGGCCAGCACGTGGATCTCCATTTGCATGCACGTGCTCCTGCTGCTTGCACAAATAGAGCTTCGTGCGTGATCTGATCTAGGTATTTGGCAACCGGCTTGCACTTATGATGGCTGTAGTGCTCCACGGTCATGTGATCATCATTTGTGACCTTCTCTGTCAGCTTCCTACAAGCAGTCAATGGGGAAAACTAGAAAGGTTGCAAGTCGCTTGTAAGTCTCTCCCATCTATCCGCACTGCTATGCCTGGCCTCAAAATAAAAACCAGGAATAATTGGAATCTTGGTGGGCATCAAAGAACTCGCCCACAGCTGTTATGAATGAGGTCTTAGATGCAGCTAGACCAGGGGTAGGCAAGCTTGGCTCTTTTATGACTCGTGGACTTCAACTCCCAGAATTCCTGAGTCAGCCATGCTGGCTCAGGAATTCTGGGAGTTGAAGTCCACGAGTCATAAAAGAGCCAAGCTTGCCTACCCCTGAGCTAGACCTTTATTCAAATACTTTAAGTCGCCCACCTAATTATTATAAAACACAGCTCTAACAGATTTCCACATCTTTCTACCTGGAATAATGAGCAGGAATTCCAATAGGCTTCTCTCCTGGAACTTCGAATTTCCTTCATCTGGAAGAGAAGTATAAAGCTACTTGCCTAGAGCAGTCACATTTCATAACAAGCCAGTTTCATCACTGATATTTGAAAGGAACAAATATTTAATACTGTCTGTTCTGATGGCAAGGTATGTATTAGGTAGTCTATGGAAACATGCCTTCACGATGAAGCTTAGAAAGTGGTACAACATTCATGAGGAGCCTCATTTCTGAGCAGCCAATAGGGATCAATCAAAATATTTTTAATATGTAGTCAATATGCACAATTTGTTTTAATAAGATTTTTTTCCCCACTTAAGATTTCCAGCTTTACAGAATAATTCCTGACAGGAGTTTTCTAAAAACTTTATCCTATACATATTGTTAAGCTGCAGTTTTGATATATTTTTCTTGTTCTCTCATTTGGTTTTTGGAATATCTCCCATTGGAACAAAATTAGCATTTGCTGAAAATTGCAATTAAGTGACTGTAAGAAATATACTGTACCAACTCATAGTGTTAATGAGAAAGAGACCAATCAAAATCAGTGGGGCTAGTCATATCTATATGTAATTGATTTAATAGGACAACTCTTGCCTAAATCTATACCTAAGCAAAGCACTGGTGTTTATTTTCCTACAACAAAAGGATCTTAAAAGCTTGCAATTCTGATTATATGAACATAGTCATTTCCCTTGCTCAAAGTGAGAAGAGTCTTGAGTAGCAAATGTCTGAAATTACCTTGGAGACACCCCCCCCCCCAAAAAAAAAAAAAAAAAAACAACTCATAGAGGGAAACAGCATAATTTACAATTTGGTTACACTGGCTTGTGAACAAATTCTAGCATAGGTATCATATTGAGATTCTTAAAAACAAATCTGGCAAATAGCTTTGAAATATGGCAAACCCAATAATTTTAAGATAAACCATTGACTTTCAAAAGCTAAATAAAAAATTAAAGGTAAAGTTCCAGTTGTGTCTGGCTCATCTTAGATTCTTAGCTGAGGGAGTCAGTGTTGTCCGAAGATGCTTGTGTGGTCATGTAGCCAGTATGGCTATATGCTGATAGGCAGGGAACACGATTACCTTCCCACCAAAGTGATACCTATTTATCTAGTCACATTTTACATGCTTTCGCACAGCTAGATTGGCAGGAATGGGACAAGTAACGGGAGCTCACCCCTTGCACAATGCTTGCATCTTGAACCTGAGTTGTCAGCTTTCCAACTGACAAGCTCAGTATCTTTAACTGCTGAGCCATCGTGCCCTTTTCATACTGTATATACAACACTTTAGTGCAGGGTTCTTCAAACCTGGTCCTTTTATGACTTGTGGACTTCAACTCCCAGAATTCCTCAGCCAGGCATGCTGGCAGAGGAATTCTGGGAGTTGAAGTCCACAAGTCATAAAAGGGCCAGGTTTGAAGAACCCTGCTTTAGTGTCATGCCCCAAAAGATTGAATATTATTCATTAGTTTTAAACCACAAATAACAAATGTTGTGAACCAGTTGCTGAAAGGATGGCACACTCAAAACACATATTACTTCAATTCACGCCCAAGGTAAAGAAAGCAAGCAAACTATATTGAGAGTGAGCCAGGAACAAGTTAAAATAGATTTATGTTGGAAAAAAATGATTAACGTGGAGTCAAATATTACCAAAGAGCAAACTGCTTGACAAATGGGCACGTTGTCAGAGCACCAGACAGTCCCAAGAAGGGAGCAAAGGAACTCCTAATATTGGTCTTTATTCAACAAGCCTAAATATAAGTGAGTGCAAAGACAACAGTTTTAAAGACTTTTTTTTTTTTTTTTTAAAAAGAGAAACTCAACAGTGCTAAAAATTTTTATTTTTCATAACCTACATTTTTAGACAGTTGTACGTTTTATGACACAAAAGGAAACTTAAATTATCAAATAGTTTACATGTAAGCTTGATTCAGTCTTAAACAGAAGAACTAAAAACCCACCTTCAGGAAAAAAATATGGCCTCCCTATGACATCTTTGCTTTTAATGACTTGGCAGCTATCACTTTGCAGTAACCTTTGATTGTCCGCTGCTAGCAGTCTGATTTGGGCCTGTAACCCCTAAAAACTACAGCATGTTGAAAGGGATATAGAAACGACTGGAAACCTTGGTCAATCAGTGGCTGTGACAATGCACTGCATCCAAGGAATGACATCTCTCTAAAAACAAGTTCTAATTCCAGAAGAGAGGCAGAAAAAAAAAGGAACCAAAATCAAGAGTTTGACAATTTATTGGTTTCTCTGACTAGATGCAAAATTGGAGCAAGGGTAGTAATAGTAGATAGGATATCCTAAGGCAAAAATACTGTACATGTTAAATACGCAGAAACAAAATTATATTTGAATGCATCCTTTGAATAAACAGACTCCGAAGAACCTATATAATTCTATACAAGGAGCACCAAAGTAGTCTTACCCCTTCCTGTCCACCATTTCCAATGGGTTCTCCCTGTTTTAACCTGCACTCAATAATTTAAAAAGACTTTTAAAAAAGGCAGATCTGAATAGCTAAACATAAATAGCCTGTGTTGTTAAATAGTCCTGAACTGTTTGAATATGAGAGAATGTTAAAAATTACTGGAGAAATTATTTGGCATGACACTTTCTTTTAAAGAAAAAAAAAAAAAAAAGCCATCGCAGTAAAAGTTTCAAACTTTTGTCACAGACTGTTATTTGAGTGAGAATTACAGTGTATTAGCCTAGTTAAAGAGCAGCAGCAAATTCATTAAAAATACAGTCTATCTACTGACCTGCAAAAGTTATTGTATCAGCTAGCTCCGATGATTAGCTCTATGCTTGTCCTGACCACCTCTTTGTTTGCAGCTGTTTTATTCATGCTTTCAGCAGGCAAACAAAGACAACTCATAGCCGGCCTAAATCATACCTCCTGTCTCACTGCCCCTTTCACTGCTCATGGGGGTGGGGGGGGGGGAAGGATCAATGTTAAACCAATGTCAAGTAAGGTGATTTTGACTCTGTGTGTGTGTCTTCTCAGGAAATAACAAACAAGACTCAACTTGCCATTTTAAAGTCTGCAGTGCAAGGAGCAAGATGGTTTGTTTGTTTTTCTTTTGACAAGGATAATTATAAATAGCAGCAACGTATGTTAGGAGATCAACTGCCTATGATTTTTATTTCTGGTTATGTGGAAATTTAAATCCAGTTTTACTAACATGTCGGCTTACAAGTGGTTGAGTATACTTGGGGTGGGAGCTTCTGGTGGCAATGTTGTTTCTTTCTAATTCATTAAAATAATGCTACAAATTTCAGCTCCTAGGAATTGACATTTATACTACACACCTGTGTTCCATATGAATGAAATGCAAAACTTCCAGAAAGCATTTACAATGTCAGGACTTTTAAAGACAGACTTCCTTCCATTCCCTTTAGCAGTGAAGAGGCAGACTTAGCTCAACATATCAGAGTAAAGAAAAGAAACAAGGGAAAAACAAATTAAAAGTAATATTCAAACCACAACACTTAGTTATCTACATCCAGTTCAACAGCAACATTTATAATATATCAATAATTTTTATCAGTTTTTTAATGGTACCTTTTTATATGTTCTGATTATTTACACCTGTACAAGCAAAAGCACACACTTCCAAGTGCACATTTTAATACAGTATTGACTATTTCCATTTACAGATTTTTCAACATTTTGAAAAAGATCAACTGCTTCAGATCTTTTAAGGTATATTACAAAAACTGCCACCACAACCTGTACTAGAGTATGTTTACCCAGTAAGACCAGTGACAACACATATATACTGTAACTGAGTAATTCGGTATATGCCACCCCGTGCTAACCCTTAAGAGGGTCAGACTTCAATAATTCTAAGCTGTCTTATACAAAAGTTAAGGCAAAGTCATTTTCAAGTTTAAATAAAATTCAAGTCTTTAAAGATTGGATGGAAAGTTTTTTTTTTTAAAAAATCAGTTGTTTAAATAAATCTTTTGGTGTGTGTGTGTGTGTGTAAGTGGGATAAACTGTTCTTAGTAGGAACACCTTTTGATCTGAACTATCTGCTGCTTAAACACTGAAAGAAAAAACTTTAGGTATTTAAAACAAAAATAGTTATCAGTTACCTTATTAGAAATTTATTAATTTAAGTGCAGCCTTATCCTTCAGGAAGCATGTTGCTTTTCTAAAGTAAGTGTGATAAATCTCACCCCAGGCAGGATACAGGGCAATGTCTTTCTTCCGCATACATGCACACACATACAAAAACACCATCAGTTCATGGACTAAAAAAAAATAAAAAAAAATTAAATCCGTATGCCAATGTTGGTAGTTACAGAAGGTGTCAGCACTCAGGCTGATTAAGATATGAACTCTTTCAAAGAGCATTTGGAACACAGTTTTGAAAACTTACACAGAGAAGGGGTTTCAACCAGAAAAGAGTTCAAAATTAGCTTTCTCAGTTGAGAGCAGGAGAAAAAAATGAAATCTTCATCACAAGAGTGCTATTGTGCTATCTTGTGAAAAACTGCCATTAGCTTGCATCTGCCATACACAAGGGTACATTTATTTAATTCATAATGTGCTTTTCCCCCCCTTTTCCTGAAATTCATGGTATTTCAGCTTGGACTGAGAAACTGGTTACTTGCTTGCAGTCTATCAATACAAATAATTTAGAGAACATTCACAGTTGATCTTTATGAAGTTCTCCTTTGGCCAAGAACAAAAATACTAGAACCAGTTTTATTTTTTAAACTTAAAAAAAAAAAAGTATAGCCTGTTTGCTGATTTGCTACAGCAACTGGAATTTCAAAAAAAAAAAAAAAAATTAAACTTGTCTGTTTTATAAAACATCTGTTCTGCTTTATACCTTATGTATTAGCTGCTATTATTAGTCTTCAGGATTTTTTTTTGAAGATTCCTACTTATAAACCATTTATTTAAAGAAATACAGCAGCAGAGTTCTGTCTAGTAAATTAGAAAAAAAAAAAACTCATTAGAACAAGCTTGTATTCCTACAGCCACATGGAGGCTTCATAAAAAATGGATTTCAGATTAATGCATCTTCCATCTAATGAAAAAAAAAAAGATTTTAGGCATCGTCTTAAGTTCAGCACCAACCTAACATAAAGTTTAATTAAACCCCGACAGAGTTGACTGTTTGTTTACTCAAGGGCAATTTGATGATAAGGATGTAAGAAAAGAGAAGGAAAAAAATATATATTTTACAAGAAATGAACGATAACAACAAACAACAATGAAAAAAACCTAGCAAGCTTTTCATATACTTCATAACCCCTGCAAGCTTTTAACCAGCAACTCCTTCTTTGTACTCTTGAGTGTCAACATGGGGTAACTTCATAGTGAAAACTTCTTGAAATTCATCCTAAGTGCTAGTTTCACTGAGGAGATTTGGGAGGAGTGCTCTGTTCTTTAGTCAGACGTTTCCCAATGGCTGGAGGAAGAGGAGACCTGCGTCCTGTTGGTCTCCACTGGTCTTTAGACTTCAATTCTTTGCTTCTTTCTAGTGTTTCTGTGGGCTTCCTTTCCTCTTTCCCACAACCAACTGTGTTTGGCTTCTGTTCTTTTGGGGACTGCAACGGAGCTGGATCCCTACTGATCCTCTGGCAGATTTCTGCATAACTAGGTTTCCGTCGTTCCTGCTTTATTAAAAACACACACACACACAAACAAAATTGAATAAAACTGAACAGTCTCATCATCATCAGAAATATTAATTCTGCATAAAATAAAATGATCTTGCTTAGATTTGTGATTCTCCAGCATGAAGAGTTACTCCTTAAGAAATTCTGTTGTTCTGAAGAATCGAAACATAAATAGAGTAAGACATTCAACTGTGCACTGGAATCTTGAACCCCTGATGGGCATCAGAGCGTAATATTTTCAGAGTGATAGAAATCCTTGTTTTTGATCACCCTGCACCCTACGAATCGTGTGACTCTGGGGCTGCTTGCCATACTTCAGTTCAAGAGCTTCTTGGCCTACTGCAGCTCTGGGTCTGTAGGAAGATCCTGAACTACAGTGTGAGACCGCAGTCAACTCTAGGAGCCTCAGCTCGGCCCAGCAGGGTGCAACAAAATGGCTTCTTAGTATGCTGTGGTTTTAGGCCTGAAAGCAGATCCTGAGCCACAACACAATGGGAAGCCCAGCCCCAGCAGCAGAGCACAAAACCTCAGCCTTGCCCCCCTGCACTCTGAGGCCACTATCACCATGTGCTCTGCCATCCCAGCTAATCTTTGCCATCTTCCTGTTCCCACTGCTGATGAGGTATGTCTTAGCTCTTCCTAAGGCAAATGTTGGCAGTGTGAAGCCATCTTCCTCAGGTCTTGTGAGGAAACCATTGGGCACAAGCAGGAAAGAAAGCCTTGTGCAGCCAGTAGTTGCCTTGCAAAGGGCCAGGCTAGGCGTGCTTGGTGAGCAGTGGAAGCAAGAAGATGGCAAAGGTCAACTAGGACAGCAGGAAATGTGCAGTGCTGGGAGCCAAAAAGGCACAGAGGGAGGGAGATAGGTGGGTGGAGGTAATTGAAGCAGGTTTAAGTGCAGGTGTGCTGCTAACTCCCTGAATTCTGATCATGTGACAATGGGGGTATTGAAACAGCCATAACTTTGGGGATTGGTCACTGTAACTTCAAATGAATGGATGTAAGTCGAGGACTACCTATAAGAGCAAACTATCAGGAGGATGGCTGAAACAGTCATGGTCAGACATGAACCGGCATGTACTGCAGCATTATGTCATGGTTGATAAATAAACCTCAACTGGCTTAATTCAAACAACAGAGTGAACCATAATCCAGTGCTTTTAAATTAAAATGGCTGAATATGCATAACAAACAATGGTTCATTATGGTTTAATTCTTGATTCTCAGCATGTAAGATAGATATTAACATATCTGTTTTTGACAAAATGGTTTTACTGCCCATACACCACATTCTGACTACTTTGGTGCTGGTGTTTAATTATAACTTTTTGATTCAGCATGTCATAATTTTAAGACTTCTATGTCTGCCATGTCTAAGACAATTGGAATTCTGAGGTTAGAGAGAACTTTGAAAACATGATGACTTCTTTGAAAAATATCAGAGAGCCGGATTTGCATAATATACTAAGTCAAAACAAAATGGATCACATTATGGTTCAGTGTGATGTATTTTTAGGGCAACAAATCTCTCTTCTAATATAAATAAAAATGAAAATATAAAAGCCAAAAGCTTCTCATCAACTTCTTATAAAAATCAAAATGCACTTACTGCTAGAAGATCACCATTGACTTGTACTGATTTAGAAGCAGTAGTAACAATGCAACAAAGTCTTTGAGTACTTTGAGTTTCTTTCTGCTTGTCCACAACTTTGGGATCACTGCAAAATAATAGAAAGGAACATGTGAGTATAATGAAAATATCTCAATTCTATCTTCTGCCTAGTGACATTTCTAGAATAGAATAGAATAGAATAGAATAGGAGCTGGAAGGGACCTTGGAGGTCTTCTAATTCAGCCCCCTGCTCAAGCAGGAGATCCTATACCATCTCAGACAAGTGACTGTCTAGCCTCTTCTTAAAAATCTCCAGTGATGGAGCGCCCACGATTTCTGGAGGCACGATATTCCACTAGTTAATTGTCCTCACCATTAGGAAGTTTCTCCTTAATTCTAGGTTGCTTCTCCCTTTGATCAGTTTCCAACCATTGTTTCTTGTCCTGCCTTCTGGTGCTTTGGTGAATGTGACCCCTCTTCTTTGTGTCAGCCCCTCAAATACTGGAATACTGATATCATGTCTCCCCTATTTCTTCTTTTCTTTAGACTAGCCAAACCCAAGTCCTGCAGCCGTTCTTCGTATGTTTTAGTCTCCAGGCCTTTGATCATCTTAGTTGTTCTTCTCTGAATTTTTTCCAAACTCTCAACATCTTTTTTGTGATATTGTGACCAAAATTGGCTGCAGTATTCCAGGTGTGGTCTTACTAGGGTTTTATAAATCGGTACTAATACTTCGCGTGATCTTGATTCTATGACTGTTTATACAACCCAGGATTGTATTAGCTTTTTTGGCTGCTGCTGCACACTGCTGGCTCATAGTCAAGTAATTGTCCACTAGGATTCCAAGGTCCCTCTCACAGTTACTGTTTTTAAGCCAGGTTTCGCCCAATCTGTACTTGTACCTTTGATTTTTTGCCTAAATGTAAAACTTTGCTTTTCTCCACATTGAAACTCATTTTGTAGAGTAGGGTCCATTGTCCAAGTTTGTCAAGATCTTTTTGGATCCTGAAATTTGTCCTCTGGGGTGTTGGCTACTCCTACCAGTTTGGTGTCATTTGCAAATTTGATGAGTTCCCCTTCAATTCCCTCATCTTAAGTCATTGATGAAGATATTGAAGAGTACTGGGCCTAAGATGGAACCTTGTAGTACCCCACTGCTTACTTCCCTCCATGTGGATGTAGTACCATTAAGGACTACTCATTGAGTACGGTTTGCCAACCAGCTACATATCCATTTGGTAGTGATGTTGTCTATTCCATCTTTTTTCTAGCTTACCAAGGAGTAGGTTGTGGTCTACTGTATCAAATGCCTTACTTAAATCTAAGTATATTACGTCCACAGCATTTCGTTGGTCTACTAGTTTAGTCACTTTATCAAAGAATGAAATAAGGTTGGTTTGGCATGATCTGTTTTTAACAACTCATGCTGGCTACTAGTTATAACTTTGTTTGCTTCAAGTTGTTCGCAGATCTGTTTTTTGATTATCTTTTCTAGGATCTTCCCAGGTATTGATGTTAAACTGATTGGTCTGTAGTTTCCTGGGTCCGTTTTATTCCCTTTCTTGAAGATGGGAACCCTATCAGCCCTTTTCCAATCCTCAGGTACCTTCCTGGTGCTCCAGGATTTATGAAAGATGTGGTGCAATGGTTCTGAGATAACATCTGCCAGCTCCTTCAGAACATACATAGTAGCAGATTACTACTATGGGAGAAAACATATCTATCTTTATTGTAAGAAACTGTTTATCTTGCAGACATATGGATAATTTTTTTCAACACTGACAATCAACCCGTAAGTCAGTATGTGCTTTTGCACAATTCATACCAAAATTCTACGCTGCTATTACACAAGCACTGTTATTTATTAAATGGTTCAAAATGCTATTGACAGAATAATATCTAGCCTTTTGATGATGGAAAATGTTGATTCAAAACAATGTGTTCAAAGCTTTGTATTATGAAATCCTTACTCAGGAGCTCGGGATGGGGAAGGAGATATTTCAGATGTCCCTGGCAGAGCAGAAGAAACTGGCAAAGAAGGCTCACGAGGAATTCCAGCTGGTACTGTGTTTGTACCTACACTGATGCCCTGAGAAAAACAAAATTGAAGTCATTTAAACTACATTTCAATTCAACAACATTGTATTTATAACAAAACCATTGTCATCAGAGGCAGAGTTGGAACAAATATAGTACAGATAGTCCCTGACTTAAAATGTTTCATTTAGTGATCATTTGAAGTTATAACAGCACTAAAAATGATTTATGACCATTTTTCATACTTATGACCATTGCAGCATCCCATGATCAAAATTTGGGTGCTTGACAACTGGCATGTATTTATGATGTTTGCAGCCTCCCAGAGGTCACTTGATTGCCATTTGTAACCTTCCTAGCCGGCTTCCAACAAGCAAAGTCAATGGGGGAAGCCAGATTTATTTAATTACATATGACAGTGGTGGCGAACCTATGGCACGGGTGCCAGAGGCGGCACTCAGAGCCCTCTCTTTGGGCACGCATGCTGTCGCCCCAGTCCTAGGCCTTCAGCTGGGTTTTATAAAACCTTTTCGCTTTAGGCCTCCGCTGCCATGTGCCAAAAAAAAAAAAAAAAGGTTCAATCAGTCAATTTCAACTTCTTGCGGAAAAAAAAAAGATCTTGCAAATTTGGAATTGATTGATTGAACTTTTTAGTCCCACCCTGTCTGCCGTTACCACCGCAGCCACGCCCACCCAATTGGCCACACCCAGCCAATGGGCCACACCCACCCGGCACTCGACGATGCATAAGTGGGTTTTGGGTTGCAGTTTGGGCACTCAGTCTCTAAAAGGTTCGCCATCACTGACATATGATTTGCTTAACAACTGCAATGATTCACTCAACAATTTTGGCAAAAAAGGTGGTAAAATTGGGCAAAAACGCTCTTAATAACTGCCTTGTTTAGCAGAAATTTGGGGCTGAATTGTGTTTGTAAGTCAAGGACTACCTGCAGCAGCCCTGTCCAATCCCTGTCATGGATTACTAAAATCTTAAAGAAAGATTAAGTCACGTTTACCTCAGAAACTAAGCATGGCACAATAGTGCTAGATGACTTTTTAAAATAATGTCAATCTGCATCAAAGTCAATGCTGAATATGATATATTGCTTTGATCTTGTCCAAATGTAGACCTATTTCAAAAACTGTCCACCACAAGAAATAAACAGTAGAGTTAATATTTGATACTATACAGTTCGGTATCTGAGGGATTTAGCAACACATGTAACAGTAACCATTTCCACCAAGTGTTTGAAGTGTGACCATTTTCCAGGCTGAAGATTATGTATCCCATTACATACCATTCTGAGTAGGACTTAAAGATACTTAAACATACATGTCAAGCAGAACGATACAACAACACTATGGAAAATAGCCTACTGGAGAAAGCAATACTTTATAAGTTGGGTGTTCCTGAGTTTCTTTTCTCAAAGCAATCACAAGTACCATTAAAGAATCATGATTCTCAGAGTGAACATCAGAGTGTGTCCCCAAATGCACCCTTGCCCAACATCTATGGATTTTTACTTTTTCTTTTGATGACACAATCACATTTGACAACCGGTTTTCAAACAAGTCTTCAGTCTTTAGATTGCCAGCAGCTCCAGGCAAGGGAGGGAAACTGGACAAGCCCAGCTCAAAACTCGGAGATGGCGGTTTTGTAGGGGGTGGAGACTGCATTTGTCCTCTCTGTAAGAGAAATGTAGGATTAGAAAGCAAGACAACAGCAGCTCTCAAGGAAAAGGACCCAAACTTGTAGAAAACAATCAAAATCTAAAGGAACATAACTGCATACCTTACACTCAAGCAGTCAATTTATTAAATAGATTTCTTTCCTGCCAATAGGCTATGCCTGAGTAGGTGATATAGATTTAAATTTATCATTCATAAATTAGAAAGAAATACAATGCATTATAAGCACTGTCCATGAGTAGTGGATTAGTATTGCCATCTATCCATTAATCAATTTTTAGACTGTCTAACATAAAAATAATTTTAAACAAAAATTAAGAAGAGAGGAATTAACATGCTATAAAGAAAAACCATCACCCTGAGGAAACCATGAAGAAAACAGTCTTCCATATCACCCCAATCTAGACAGTATGTAACGTAACTAAATCCTAAGGGAACAGCCATATTGTCAAGGTTGTCTCAAAGGCAGGAATGGTGGGAGGAGAGTGATTCTCCAAGGGAGGCTGTCCCAAAGGAAAGGTAATGCAACAAAGAAAAGTCCTTTCACCATCATCTCATTTCAAGAAACCCAGGTGAATTAAAAAAAAAATCAGCTCTTACTTTAAGGAGTTGGTGCAGATTCTCTGGGCACAACTTGACAGTTTTAAGCATGAAAAACAATCACCCAGAGAGAAGGAAAGATTTAACACTATTCACTATGGAGGAATGTTTGGTGAAATTGACACATCTTACAGAAATGGATAAATTAATTTCTTTGATTACAGAAAAGACACTATCTACATTTATTGGTAGATAGAGAAAGCTCTTAGAGAGCTTTTGTGTAAAAATGAAAAAAAATGAACTTGAGATTTATGGCTTTATTAGGATACATTAGAGAAAGAAGAGTATTATGGTATAACTTTAGAGAGAGAGATTAAAATGTAATTGTACTTATAGCTGCTGTGAAGAATATCAGAAGCTACCTCTTTATATATTTTTCTCTCTTTTTTTTATATATATATATATATATATATATATATATATATGTATATGTATATGTATATGTATATGTATATGTATATATATGTGTGTGTGTATATATATATATATATGTGTGTGTATATATACATGTATGTGTGTGTGTGTGTATATATACATGTATGTGTGTGTGTGTGTGTGTGTATATATATATATATATATATATATATATATTCAACTTTTGTTTTCTTGCACTTTCTTTCTCGATGATTTCTTGTTTCTTACTTTATATTAGCCTATATTAGGTTTAATCTTATTTTTTTAAAGTTTCAATTAGTCATTAAAAACACAGCCATCCAGCATTCAGCTTCCTTTAATTATGATTCTAGTTGGCTTTCTACAAGAAGCTGAAAACAATATCCACTGTAATATTTTAAATGGGAGAATTAAGTGTTTCTTCTTCTTACTAATATGACCAGTAATGTGAGCCTCTCTGTTTTGTGAAAAAAAAATAGAAAGGGAGATTCAAATTTTAAAACAAGATCCACTTAAAAGCAAAAAGAAAAAAAAAGATGGAAATTATAGATAAGGAGAAAAATAAGAACAGAATCAGCTAAAACATCAAGGACTTTGTGGGAAACCATGGTGACTAAAATGAGAATCAGTTATTTTGTTATGGGAGAATTTTCTCCTATGTTTGTAGAACCAATTAGTTTCTGGATAGAAAATTAATTCAAATAGACCTGGACCAGGAAGGGAGATGCTTTGTAAAATTGCTTTAACAACTTGAAAATCTAATGCAAATATGAGTCACCATCAACCTTGGCATTTACCTCATGACAATTTGGGGTAATTTAGAATAGGTATTTTTACTGCTTAAATTACCATTTAACATCATGTCAAATCATTCATCATCAAGGCTGCGCTACTGTATTAGTCAAGAATCTTCTTAACTGAATATCTAGATATTGCATACTCACCACGAACTTGTCATCTCTCTTTTTTCGATAGCCGTAAGAGTTTTTTCTGGAAGGACAGAAGTCATCCATTATTAACAATTTATTCATTCTTTAAGGTATCATTTTAAATGTGACTGTACTGTTACACCGAGAAAACCTTTGGGGTGTAGCTGTCAGAACTTTCAGCTAGGTCAAAGAAGCAGGCTCAAGACTCTTCTTCTAAGGTATGTGAACAACGATCCTAGGCAAATCACTATTATTCAGCCTAGTGTAACCTACCTCTCAGGTTCATTACGTGAAAAATTTTGGACGGAAGTAGAAAATGGAGGACTTTGTATACTGTCCCGAATTTCCAAGACGAAGAGTTATACATGTCTGAATGGCCTTACTACCCAACCTATGCTTTCCATTTATTTGTAGCACTCCAGCTAGCATTCTGGAATATCAGAAATGTCCAATAACCTGAATCCAGAAATGTTATAACTTTCACTGAAGGTTACTTATGCAAGAACTTTGTAAGTCTAGATGTGCACTGTTTTATTTTAAATATTAAAAAACCCAAAGTATGATGCTCATTAAATAACTTTTTTCCCCTTAAAAAAAATATTTTTTTCCAAAGTTTCTGGAAGTGATTCTATTGCCATTTACTTTCCAAGCTATGTTAATTAGATCCACTTTAATAAACAATTCAATATAATAGCAATTAGCTTTTTTGGTAAGTAGTTGTAAGTTACGCACAAAATATTATTGTGCATAATATTATCACATAAACGTGACATCTGCACCACTATTTTCCACATGCTATTATGTTTCTACTCAGATTATCTTAAGACGATAGATAGATAGATAGATAGATAGATAGATAGATAGATAGATAGATAGATAGATAGATAGATAGATAGATAGATAAGATAAGATAGATAGGTAGGTAAACTTCATAGCTGGACACTGAAACTATTCTCTATAAGCAAAGCTTGGCTCATATACAAGAGAACTAACTCATCACGGCTTAATGTGACATGAAAATCTCCTTAGTGTTTTGCCACTGATTATACTATCAAATACAAATTGAGAATTTTTTTCTTGTTTTATTTCCATAGAATTCTTCTTTCTGAAATCTCTTAACATGGAAACACACAACATTCCCAACCTCAGGGGCTAGTGCTTTACCCTAAATTTCAATACCCACCTTCCTCTGCCTAAGCTGGGGGATGAATCTGAAGCCGTGGATTCTACTCGCCCGCTCCCTACATCTCGCTTTATGTAGCTTGTAGTACTTTGCATCCGTGTTCTGTTTTGTCCTGGCTGCCTGGTTTGTGGGCTTCTGACACCGTTGATTAATCGGTCAGCAGAAAGATTGAATATTGTAGGGCTCTCTAGCAGTCCAGTCCCTCTGTCTACAGTAGGAATTGTATGCCGTAGATATGATTTGCTGGGATTTCTGGACAGGGAAAAATAAAAACCTTTCAGAGCCGTCATAGGACATCTTCAGGAGATGTTTAGAACTGCATCAACATGCAAGCTTTTACTGGAGTCTAAGGTCGATTGATCACAGTGTTTGGCACTACCCTCAACCGCAGTCTCCATTTCCAAGAATGCCTCTGGGGCAAACACAAATCCTAGAGGCGTCTTTAGAATAGGGTAGGTGGTGGCTGAAGCCCATTGCTTATTTTGGAAGCATACTTCTCTGCACAAAGACAGCAGTTATGACTCAATGGTCATTTTGTAATGGAATTCATAATTCGCTATAGAACATTTACAGCCAATTTCCAATTGGCATTGGTTCTTTGTCTTCTATACAAATATTTCCCTATTCAATTTTACCTGCCTTTCTTGTTGTGTATGCCTTTTTAAGAGACCAAGAGATAGAAATGGTGACATTTTGTGATGAAATAATGCCAGAAATCCCTGAGAGATATATGCGTTTATTTGCACCAGGCATATTGTCCAGGTAGACAAAAATGTATTGACAGAACTTGCCTGGTTCTTGGTGTATACTGCCTAAGAGTAGCAAGTGGAGCAGTAGTTGGTTTGAAAGAAGGAGCTGTAAATCCATTGATAAATCCGGTATTTGGAAATGGTGCAACCTACAGAACAGAAAATTTCAGATGTAGATTTGAAACTTTCAGTATATCCATAAAGTTCTGAAAATAGCACAATGGTTTCATTAGTTCACTTTATCTTTCCTTATAAGTATCATACTTGTGCTTATTAATATTTTCATTACATACATTTATATTTGTATAACCTTAGCTTTAGAATATATTCATAAATATATTTATAATATAAAACAATGCAATATAAATACATTTATATTTCTAAAACCATGGTTCTTCTGGATAAAAATTTACATGAAGAAAATAAGCATGCAAGCATACAAGAGAGAAATGTCTTGACAAAATGTCTCAGTATGCAATTTTACATCCTACGAGATTTTATTTAGTAAGCTTAATATAATGGATTTATAAAAATCAATACACATCAAGGATAAGGTAACAATCAATCTGATTTACACCGAAAGTTTTAAAATATATAAAAAAAATTATAATCACAGCACGTTGTCTGAATTTTAACCGGTTTGATTTTCCATCCCAGATTTTATTAAACAGAATGTTCTGAGTTTGAATCATAGTAGTAGATCAAGTAATGTAGATTTAACTCTAAAATAAGCTACTTCAGGAAATGCCCTGATGTCAACTCAAAAAGGAAAGCACAGGGTTAAAAATGGCACTTTGCAAAGAGTGCAAATATACTAAAGGCTTCAAGACTATACCATCAGGTTTCAAAGGTAGAGGAATTTTTATTTTCCCTATTAAACGTTCCCTGTGTTTTACTGAATATCACTGCAGAAAAGTTTAGGATATTCCTCTCCATCTAAGTATAGATACACAGGGAGTTTTTGGTACAGAGGAATAATACACAGAATGGTTGTAAAATACAATTGTGTAAGTTTTCTCTCCCTGAACAGTTCCCCCAAATATTCTGCAGAAGCATGAACATCAAACAAGCAAACAAACAAATGGTTCCCCAGTGCTTACCAATGATGGATCAATATAGCTGTGTGTTGTAGACCAGGCCTGTGGTGCAATTAAACTATATAGTGGAAATTGCTGTTGGGGTCCGTATACTGGAGGTAAGTATGCAAATGATGTTGTATAACGCTGTTGTGTGTAGATATTCATGTCCACAGGTCTGTATCCATTCTTTGGCAAAAATGTATTTATAGCTATTGCTTTTGCTTTTATTCTTGCCTATAAATGATAAAAGATTGTATTCTTAGAAGGTGCTGTTCAGAATTATACCAATTACAATTTCAAATTCCAAAATAATACATTTACCTTAATTGGTTTTCCTTGGAAAGTTTTCACATCTTCTCTAAGGTATCTGTAAGCCTTTAAGAGAAAGATATACTTGTTTGAAATGGTGCAATTGAACTAATGGGAACAAAAGCACAAATACCTTTCTATACAAAGAAAAATGCCCATATGTAATTCAGACTTACAAATAACATATTGTATTTGGAAATGCATCACTTTTTTGTGTTATTTTGATCTGGCAATTAACTGCATATTGTGGAAAAGAATCAGGTAGAGAAAGCACTGGAAATTTTTGCAGTTATGGGAGTTGAAAAATCCAGGCAAACTTGACAATCACAGAATAGGCATTTTAGATTTACCAAAGCCAACAGGAATAAGTTATATAACTCATTTTAGTGGGACTTGAACCCAAGTGATACTACTAACATCTTATAGCATACAAGAAACTAATAGCTTCAGGGTCCTTTTCACCAGGCTTCCAAAATCTACCAAGACCATGCTAATAAGGGGGGGGGGGTAAACTATCTTGCTATGCTTACAGTGGACTTACCTATTAACATTATGAATCCCTTCCCAACTAGACAACTTCCAATTATATGACAACCCTGCCTGTGGCTACTTGCTTATTTAACTATTTGCTCTGACTACCTTTAATTATTTGCCAACTACCAAATTAACTGTGGGAAATAATTAGTATATTTAATTATGGTATCTTTACTTGCATAACAGAGTCAGCATTTTGTTCCAAACATGGGAGAATGGTCTGTTATGGTCACTTAGTAGCTGAAGTCTTCTTTGATTGTGTTCTCATCATAGTGCTTGAACCATGGTTAACTTGAATCATACAGTCTCTGACATAGATAATTCAACATAACATATGCACAAGGGGCACACATACTTACCTGTTGTGCATCTGCTTCAGACTCAAATGTAATAAACCAGTTGTCATTATAGGCAAACTCACAGTTGATGAACTTAGGCAGGTTTTCACCTTTGAAGAGTGCTTGAACCTCCTAAAATAAATACATAAATGAATGGATGGAATGATAGCTTGTCAGAGCTGAAGAGAAGAAGGGTTCACTAAGAATTATAACCATGACTGATTCAGCACCAACTGAAGCCATATTAGAATTGAATATAAAGAGTATTCAAGAACAGGTCATGAAACTAATGCTCCAGGTATCCTCTCTCTTATTAGTGTTTTACTATATTTATAAATTTAAAAAATAAAACTAAAAACTCTGATGAAATAATATACTTACTTCAATTGGAGTGGATTCAGGTACTTCACGCAAAATTACAATACAGCGATTTTGGTTTGGCCTGACTTTTTCACCTTTTTCATCTACTTGGACTAAAGGCAATGCTAAAAACAAACAAACAATGTTGTTGCAAGTATTTTGTATTTATTACTTTTAATACTCTATTAAAGTGGTTCTCAAACTTTTCTTCACCACGGACCCCTTTAAATACCTTTTGTGGCCACGGACCATGGCCACGGACCCTCAAGATTTAAATCATAACATTTTTTCAAGCCTTCATAGACCCCATCTGATGACATCAAGGCCCCCCCAGGGGTTCGCGGACCACAGGTTGAGAACCACTGCTCTATTAACCTATAATAGAATTAGCTCAATTGTTATTAAAACAGGGGAATCAATTAAAAATATAATTTCCCCCTGCTGTAACCGTTCCCAAACAAGTTCAGAGCCTAAATCTATATTCGATCTAACTGAAACAAGACTGAGGAGTACGAAGGGTCTTTGTTCTCCTATAAAATACAGACTGATCACTAATAAAAGGAAGAAACTATATTAGAATGGATAGAAGGAGAAACCTTCTTTAGCTCCAATTTAAATTTGGAATTTCCAGAAAACCAAAAAGTAAAAATGAACCAGGAAAGAACTCCACACTATTCAAAAGGACTGTTACTTGGGCAACAAAGATAAATGTTTATTTAGCAGTGAGCTAAGGTTATTCTTTATTTCCTGTGGACAAGCAGAACTTTATTGGTTCTGATACATATTTCATACTTTGGAAGCTCAGATATTCTGTTTAATGTATTTTGAGATCTCTGAGCAGTAGTGTCTCTTATGTTATTCATAAATGTCTTATCTCCTGAGATCTGCCTCAGACTGAAATACTTTGAAACATTTTATAGGAGGTTCTTTTAAGATACTGTTATGAATGGAGCAACATGCTATTTTTATTTCTTTGCCACTGAAAGTTTTATTTGTTGACTATAGGTTGGGAGCTCCCAGGCTCTGTGACACACTTGAGTTAAGTGAGAGGATGTGGATAAAGACATCTCTCTTCTGCCACCCTAACAACTACATCAAGGTAGAGTAAGGGTGTGTACCATCTAGAGGGCTTCTGGGGAAGGAAGATACTATATTTGAGTTTTCATACTATAGGCTCACCTGACCCTATACCATCACACTCAATGCCCAAGGTAGAAATTATCTTCTACCATGCTCTATCTACCATGTCTAAACTTTAAACAGCAACACACAGCTATTGTAATCCGATGTGGAAAAGAGCTTTGGATGAGGCTGAGGAGACCTCCTAAAAGAAGGTGTTTCTCCTGGGTTTCAACCATGCACTCTCAGAAAAATATGTGTTTCATGTTAAGAGGTGCTGGCAGAACCATTTTAGAAAAGAAGTCATTTTATCCTTTTGCTGATTCTTTAAAGGCTTTCTAACTCCAACACAGATTTTCTTGAGAGTGCTAATAAGCTCAAAGTAAGGCACTCAATGCACACTGTGTTCAGGAAAACTGCCATTATTCAGGATATCTGTTTGCAAACTCATAGTTCACTAGAAGAAGCCAGCAGGCACATGTACATTCCTTAAGTCTGACTCAGGTTACTGAATATATACAGGTAGTTCTTGACATGATCATTCATTTAGTGACTGTTCAAAGCTCTAAAATAAATGACTTATGATTGATCCTCACATTTATGATGAGTGATCACATGACCAGGATCTGGGCACTGGCAATCAGCTTGGATTTGTGATGACTGCAAAATTCTGGGGCCACATGATCACTGTGATCTTCCCAGCCAGCTTCCAAAAAGCAAAGTTAATGGGAAGATGAAAAAAAAGGTCTCAAATTGCAATCATGTTATGTTTCATTTAGTGGGTATGGTGATTTGTATAATGACTGTGACATAAAGGTCATAAACTCGGGTATGGTCACATGATACCTCCCTTAATATCTGTACCACTTAACAAATTTTCCAGACCCCACTTCTGGTTCGCCACGCGGCTGCCATGGACACCTGGAAGATGAGCTCCGTCTTCCTCATCCAATTTCGCATCGCTGGGGGACCCTGACAAGGGTCGAATCGCCCTGGAGGGGCAACCAGCAAGGAGAGGCTCTTGCTGGATCGCGGGAGAGCGGTAGCTCTCCCGCTAGAGCCGGCGCAACCCTCCAAACTGGCGGATGAAAGACCGGCCATAGAAATATGGCTCGTCACTAGGCTGCAGACAGCCGAAATCACACCTACCATCAGGCAACTCTAAAGCAGTGTGGAAGAGACTAAGTGAGATCTACCTCTCTTAAATCCTAATTATCTTTTATACCTGCATAAGCTGCTAAAGTATTTTCCCCCCTGTAGAGGGAAGGGTGATTTCAGCCCTCCCTCCAGAACAGAGGCGACTGATTACCCAGGGATTGGATCCCAACTGGAATTTCATTTCTTAAAGTTTTTAGACTAAAAGATTCTCTATTTCCTATTTTTTACTTTTTATTTTTATTGAAGATCTGGGTTTTTCTTTATAAAATAGAAGAAAAACTGAAAAAGATTAAAATAACTTTGGCACTCCAAGAAAAACTTTAAATGGTAGGGGCGACATCGTGTGGCTAAACTTGGTACTTCAATTTATTATTGTTCAAAAGAGACTTGGCTGACAGTCCAGAAAATAGATAAGACATATTTAACCTTGGGGAAAAAAAAACATTGAAACATTAGCTGTGAGAAGCTCAGCTGTGCTCCCTACTTAGAAAAAAATAAAATAAAATAAAAAACCTTTTTTTTCGGATTTCCTGATTGTAAAGCTTCTAGTCTAATACACCATTATGAAGGAAGATCAGGAACAGACTTTCCCTACAGATGAAGAACAACAAACTCTTTTTATGTTGAAAGCAATTATTCAAACCCTCCTTACAGCTGGTGAAAAACTAAGAGACTTTAGAAAAGAACATAAAGGCAGCCTGGATATGAAAGCTCAAATTTTGACTACAACTAAAAAATCATCTACACAAAATATAACATAAAAAGTGGAACATTTAAATATCATGACAGAAGATTTACTTGCCCAACAAATACTGACAATGGAAAATCCAGAAAAGACAAAGGAATCTGAGGATCATGAAAAAGGACAGATGGAAGAGAAGACGAACAGTCCAGGACAACAACGTCGAGATGGAAAAATAAAGAGATGACCTGCTAGACCTGCTACTTCACGCAAAAAAATGGCAACCGGATGGTTTTCTCAATGTCAAATAATATATATGATAATACAAGAAGATATGCTCGACGACTCAAAAGCATGGACATGGAAGATGATTTGGCAAAGAAAGAAAGCTAGAATAAGACTGAAGAAGAATGGGGTTTCGACTCACTTATGAGAATTTAAAATAGAATATACTTAAATAGATAAGAAGTATATTTTGAATATAAGATATTGTTATGAATTGAGATAAAGAAAATTTAAAATTTAGAAATATAAATACTTAATAGTTAAATTAGAATATTGATTCATGCATAAAGGTCATGTAAAGGTGATTAAGATATAGATAAGCGAAAAACTCATTGACGAATGTAATAGGTTTTTATATAGCGTCAAGAATAGAAATTATTAGCTTAAATATGGGATAGTAGATACAAAGAGGAAGAGAAAGGAAGTATTAAATATTGAAATAAAAAAAAGAAATTTTGGTCATTAAATTCAAGAAATTGGAAAATTAGTAGAAAATAAGAATATTATATTGTATTATTAATTTGTTGATGTAGATGACGAGAATTTAAATAGATAAGATTTGTACTCTACCAGATTTTGTGAGGTACTGTGATAAAGGAACTGGGGTCATTTAAATTTTTGGGAATGATAAATATTAAATGTTAAATTCAAATATTAATGGAAAATTAAAATTGGAAAAATGTACTAGGTCATTGATTGTCTAAAAGATTGAATGTTAAAACAATTAGAATATATATAAACTAAAAACTATTGATAAAAGTAAGAAAGTTATTTTTTATTGGATTGATAGAACAAGAATTGTATTGAAATAAAAAAGAAATTTTGGTCATTAAATTCAAGAAATTGGAAAATTAGTAGAAAATAAGAATATCATATTGTAATATTAATTTGTTGATGTAGATGGCGAGAATTTAAATAGATGTGTACTCTGAACATCAGTTTTTGTGAGTACTGTGATAAAAGAATTGGGGTCATTTTAAATTTTGGGAATGATAAACATTAAACGTCAAATTAAAATATTAATGGAAAATTAAAATTGGAAAAATGCACTAGGTCAATGATTGTTAAAAAGATTGAATGCTAAAACAATTAGAATATACATAAACTAAAAACTATTGATAAAAGTAAGAAAGTTATTTTTTATTGGATTGATAGAATAAGAATTTTATTAATCTAAATATGGACAGTATATATTAAGGGGAAAAGAGAGGAAATGCTTATAGTAGTAGTTTGAGATTTGTACTAATGATACTTGTATGTAATTGATTATAATTAAGCCGCCACGTTGTTTTTCAAATATGTAAATGCAATATTAGAAAATTAATAAAACATAAAAAAAGACAAATTTCCCAGTCCCAATAAGTCAAGGATTGCCTGTATAAAAAGACTTACTTCTGTTTAAGATAAAAGAACTTAATATTCTATAAAGCTCTCCTACAAAAAAAAAATGGTATTGTCATTTTAAGATACATTACTTCTTAAGGGAATAAAAATGAGTTTCAACCTTGTCCATCTCAACTAAGCTCTCTTATTCTAAAGAATGGTGCAAAATAATACATTTCCCATTACTTACATCGCAGCACTTCAACAATCAAATCCATATCTGTGCTCAACTTTTTGACGTGATCAAGATTAGCTACTGTTATTATTGGCACATACTGATCACTGTCCATCTGAGATATAAGGTACATGTCACTGGCAAGATTCTCTCTGTACAAGAAAAAAAAAAAAAAGGAAAAAATTAACTCTCCATGCAATCCCTAGCAGAGTGTTGGTTGCATTGCCCTTTAAGATTACTCCTAAATATTAAGATACAGTCACGTTTTTACTTTAAAACACTTAATTTCTTGCAAAATTACAGAATTACAGCCAAACATGTTGTCCTTGCCTCTTATTGTCAAGTCCTGCTTTTCTTGAACCATTTGACACAGAAAGCCAAAAGTAGCCCATTTTCAGATGCTTTTAAAAAGCAGTATCCAGGTAGACAGAAAAAAACAATTGTGTGATATACCAAACTTCTAGCCAGTCACGAAGGCAGCATGTGGATTATATTAGTTTCATTACATTTAGTTTAAAGCTATAGCTTTATATTAAAGACTAACAGTAATCAGATCATGTGATTAGTTTTGAAAAATTACTGCTATATAATTTACTCTATACAAGAGTTCCAAGTGTCTGGCACTTTACATTTAATGATAAGCAAAATAAGGTGACAATATCACAACATTCCTTTTTAGTGCAGAGGACAGCATACAATTGACTTGCACCTATTCTCAACAATCAGTTCTTCTAAAGTACTGAAATAACAAACCTTCCTGTAATAGAGAGCCCATGAAATACCTAGCAAATGACCGGCAGCTTGTATAATTGCATTTTATCTTTTGCGATTCAGTTGTGGAAATAAGATAATTAAACAATTAAGGAAAATAAAATCTTCACTATTGAATTTTCATTCCTTGCCAATCCTTTCTGAATTTCAAGCTATAAAATTAGCATATAAATATATCCCTGCCCGATCATGAATTTCTATGCAGTCCAGAGGCTAACATATTGGTTATGGCATTCATAATTAATTATATTACCTATTCCACTCTAATTAACATTTAATCTGTCCTCTTATTAGCAATAACATGAGGCTTGACTATATTATATCCATTATATACTTACCTTGATAAGCAGAACTCCAGTGTTTTTTTAAGCACTTCGCGTAAATCTTCTTGACCTTCTGGCCGAAGATGTTCTTTACTCCCTAGAATGGAAAACAAGAAACAAAGAAAAAAATGGTATATAATTCTTCATAAAAGTAGCAAGTGATGGGCCTAGATCAGGATTTTTCAATCTTGGCAATTTTAACATGGGTGGACTTCAACTCCCAGAATTCCCCAGTACATAATGGCTGGAATTCTGGGGCATGAAGTTCACCCATCTTAAATTGCTATGGTTGAAAAATACTGGCCTAGACAGTCTACCACTGTGGCATGTAGTGTTCACATTACATGGTCAAATCCATACAGGTTTTTTTTTTAAATCAGTATAGAAATTGTTTACCACTTTTCTTCTTTTTAAATTTCCTACTCAAGACTCACCAGGAAACTCCTATCTAAGCATTAACCAGATCTAAACCGGTTCAGGTTTTTGAGATAAGCCAAGACCTCTGATTCCAAGCAGATGAAATCAATGGTATTAAGCTACATTTAGAAGGGTAATCATGCATTTTAGAAATATTAGATAAAAGAGAAATTACCTAAACTGAACAATCAATGAACAAAAATATATTTAAGAGTTAATACACAATCTATTCATGATTTCTTTCCAAATTAACAAGCTGTAAGAAATCATTTACACATAAAAAATAAGTAACTTTTTGGATTAAGGCTGGTGTTATGTATCTGAAAACAATGAAGGGCCTCCAATACTCAGCTACCATTGTTTTGGATCTTTTAATACACAATATATATAACATTATATATTAACTTTCTGAACTCTAAAGTTTCCTCCTTCTGTTATGTATTCAAGATGGACAGTGATTAATATTTATATGTTACTTATATGTAAGGGTGTAGGTCTATACATATGTTGTACATACTATGTATATGTTATGTATGTGTATATTTTGAGAGCAAGCAACTAAATTTCATTTTTAATGTGTACCATTGTGCCCACAGTAAAAAATGACAATAAAGGTTATCTATCTATCTATCTATCTATCTATCTATCTATCTATCTATCTATCTATCTATCTATCTATCTATCTATCTATCTATCTATCTATCTATCTATCTATCTATCTATCTATCTATCTATCTATCTATCTATCTATCTCAGTAACAGCACCTGAAATTTGACTGTTTGATATGATTGAAAAAAGTATTTGTTTGCTTTAACTATTTCTAGTGGTTAAGGAAAACATTACAATTTTAAAGCAGCATAGCTAGTATTGTGCATATTATTTGACACTATGGGTGGTCCTCGACTTATGACTGGCCACTGAGTGATCATTTGAAGTTACGATGGACCTCTTCAGATGTATTTATGACCCGGTTCCTAAGTTTTGACAGATGCAAAAAAAGGTTCTATAATCGAGTTGGTCATGTAGGTGGTCTGTTTTGCAACCGATACAACTTACAAACATGATGGGCTTATACTTACTTTATAGAGCTGCAGCTTATAGAATGACAAAACCTTCAGTGAAGCAAATGCTTATGGTATGAGAACTCAAACTACAAGCATTTTGTTGCTATTACTCACTGTAAAATCTTTTATTTACATTTCTTTTATACAGACCTCCAGTTTATGCAAAGTCATTGGGCATGTTTATTTATTCACATTTCCCAGCTTCTCCATGCGGAAATAAAGACACATATGGTTCAAACCAAGCTAAAGCAGTAATTCTGCCAATTCAGTAGGCCTCAATGATGAGGAAGAACTTGGACTTTTTACTACACCAAGGGAATATCGGAGCTAGGCACACTTCCAATTAACTGCATTTCATGGTTTGTGAACAAATCAGTTCAAAAATAACCCCATCAAATGAAAATTACACATGTTGGTAAGAACACCACTCTTCCAAAATAAGTTTAGAACAAATGGTATATAAGCATCCAGAAATGCCAGGTGCAAGCAACCAGAATAATTCTGAGAATGGGTCAAATAGATTTCTTTGTTGTTGAGAAATAACAGATATAGACTTAAGGGTTTGACTTCAAATGTTTCCTCCCCCAAATGGATTCTAAACTGGTATGTCTTTTAACCCCCCCCCCCCAAATCAGGACCTCCTCTCCTTCAGGCAATGGCTCCATCATACAAAAAATATTTTCCAACTATTGTATAAGAGAGTTAAAATGACAGCATAAGCTACATTTGCTCAATGGTTACAATAAGGTTGTGTTTATGATTTTTGTCCTCATGTTCACTGTGTCTAAAGAGAAGCCAGAAAATATGCAAATGTTGGTAGGAGTGAGAATGTACCAATGTCTTACATAATCTTTTTTTCCTACGACCATCAAATACAAAACATTCAATTTAAAGAAACTCTGCATGATATGTATTTATTAAATTTATATGCCACCCATCTCCCTTTCCAAAGTGACTCTGGGTGGTTATATAGAACTGTAATCTGGATTCCCAGGAGAGAGGGAATGCTTTCCAGAGGAATAAGAGACAGCAAATTTTAGATAGTTTGGTTAGGAAGAAGAAGGTCGGGACAGCTCCTCCTTAAAGTATCCTCAAAATATATCTTAAGGATGCAAGTAATTTCCTTTAGTTTGGCAAGATTTCTATCTGTGGATGAGAAACAATAAAGGAAACTGCTTAGAAGAAACTCTGGATCTTTCTTGATGTTTGGGCCATGACAAGATCACCCTGTTCAATTTTTCTTGGAACTGAATTTTTGAAGTGCATAAGCCTGTTGAAGGTATGAATTCACTGTATAATTGAAATTAATAGTGTAACACAATATGTAGATCCATAAACGTCACTCATATTTATCATCAGAAATCCAAATTCCCAACATTGTCTATGAGGCAAAACCTTTCTACCTGGTTTGATACTGTGTGGCTCTGTGTTAAACTGAAAGGGGGTGTGGAATGTTACATTTTAAAAATATTATAGTTGTGCACTCAGCTTGATATTGAAATGGAAGATGACAGGAAGCAAATTGTATGTAAGCAGGACAAATCTAACAAGACAAGCAACAATTCCAATTAGATGACTCGCACACATACGGGTTTGCTGATAAAATTATTACTCTGCATTTCCTATTTCATACTGTGTTATGGATTTAATAGTCACAGCTGTTGTTCATATAGGCACATCTGTAACAATGCCTACAGTTCAGTCCTGCTCAGGTATGTTTCTTCAGTAGCTAGAATGTGCACATTTCCTGAAGATTATTCTATAAACCAGAAAACTAAACAGCTTTAAGAATGAGCAAGGACCTTTTCCATACCTGTCTGAGTATTTTCATGTACAGTTTCGTACTCTGCATGATCTAGAGCCAAAGGGTTCATATCTGTTTGATTTGATAATGGAACAGATAGTGATGGTTCTTGATGTTTTGTTAACGATTCGTTCTGGTGTTTTTTGTCACCATCACCATTGGCCTCTAATGCTGTGGAGAAAACTATAAGAGTCACAAAAATATACTTCATTTGCTGTGACTTAGACATCAAAGGTTTCATACTCTGACTAATTGCTGGAAGGGTTTGCTGTTATTTGCTATAATTACTGTAAGTTTCTCTCAATGAAACCTGCAAGAAATATGCAATGATTTGTTACTTGTGTATGCACGACTGCTGCTGGCAAACAACTTTTCTTCTTTCCTCAAGCTAAGCCATTACTTGGTGCCTCTAATATGTTTTAAGGGTGGATTAATTAATTTTTAAGTAATTATTTTTTAAATTGAACAACTAGTGCAGGGTATGTACAAGCATATCCTTTGGGTTAGGGCATGGGGATGTGTGGGAAGGGAAAGGAAGAGGTTAGCTAAGAGGAGCATACCGGTTAGCAAATGTTGGTTTCATTAGATTGTAATAAAAACAGAGAAGAAAGTGGGACTGGGAGGAGATATGAGGTATCTTGTTAACTGAAGAAAGGAAAACTGTTTGTACAAGTAAAGCATTATATAAATAGAAATAGTTAGCTTTAGTATTAGTAATAATGCGGTATTTCAAAACAGATTTCTTGTACCTTCTTTACAGGAATCTGGTGGGTGATCTGTTACTTCTTCCCAGGGTTTGTTCACACCCCCTTCAGTACCACTTGCTTCCACGTGTACCATGTGATTCCCCCACACTTTCGCATTAGGATTTAATTCTGAAACCTTGGCTGGCTCCTGTAATACGTAATGCATACTCAGAACAGGTGTGTTCATTAACTGCATAGATACACATATACAGATATATACACACAGCATTTATCTCATTAAAAATAAATTATTTTAAGTTGCCTATATAAGAACTACACAATATGAGTTGAAAAGATACTCTTTTTTAAAAAGAGACTTCCTATAAAGACCTTGAATGTTTAGCTGAATTCACTTTGAAGCAAGTCTAAATCTAAATTAAGTCTAAATCATAAGCATCTCATGTTTATATTTCTTTATTATGAAAAACGCTATTTATATTCGCTAACTTAAATTTGTTCCAATGTAAAGGGGTGGATTTCCACCAATGTTCACTTTAACCTCTTTGCACAACTTATTCCCATAACATTCTCTGTATCCTCACAGTTCCCGTGAACAAGCTTTGGAGGAACAAGAAAAAGAATAGTAACATTCTTATTTATGACAAAAAAATAGATCTAAGTCATTGAGAACATTGTAAGATTAGTGTCAATATCTTCATCAACTCATAATAAAGACAGCAGAGGACAAGGGAGCCATATAAAAAGCATAATCAATAGAAAAATCAAAAGCAATACTATATTCTTATAGTAAACATCTAAAGTTAAAGCCATTGATGTATAGATCATTGCTATTTTAGAGCCACTTAACCAGTGAAGACAGAGGAGTTTTGAACTTAAATTTGAATACACTATTGCCTGTTTTTAATGTATTTAATATGTAAGCCCAACCATTAGGTTGCATAACTATGGTTAACAACTCAGGACAATGTTTGAATCACATAATCCTAAGTGGTTATGTAGTTTGTAAGTCCAAGTCTAGCCAATGATAATTAAGTCAACAAATTATAATATGCATGGTTAAAAGCCTTAAGTAAAATTTACACTAGAACTACTGAGATCCTTTAGGTTTATAGTTCTCCATGTTAACGTATTATCTTACAATTTAACTAGTTATAGCAATTCATAATAAAAAAGCTATTTAAATGTTTATATTATAAACGGTCCTTTTAATTAAATAATTCCCTTAAGGAATTAGTTTTAATTGCACTAGCTGTAAAAGAGATATGCCTCAGAACATTTTTAAAAGGAATAATACACTGCATTTCCATCATTAGGTATTACATCTTCTTGCCAAATAAAGACAAAAGGATGCATAAGACACATGTAGCATAATATTTTATGAAGATAAATGGTTAGCTCTGCCAACAATTAATACTACAAAATTCAGTCCCTCAGAGTTAGTAAGGAAGTTAGTGCCTGATCATTTTTAAACAATGGCAATATTCAATTGTCATATTAAAGCATGTTTGGTTACAAATCCAACTGAGGCAATATTTGTGTGTTCTTGATTGATATTCCTGCATCTGGATCTCAGTCATGAAAAATGAATCTTGAGAGTACATTAATATTGTTAACAAAAAACTCATATCTTTTTTAAAAGGAAGACAAACCCATGTATTTTGCAACAGGTTGTCCAATAAACTAAGAATTTTCTCACTGTTCTTGTATTTCAACAAGGTGGCTAGGTGCTACTTCTAAACACTGTACTAACTTTGACATTTGGACATTATATACACCACACGTTTCTGTATATTTTGCAGAATTACGTAATACATAACGTTATTCTGTCAAGTTACACTAATTTAAACTATATTTCTCAAAGTATCTCAGTTATAAACTCATTTCCTGTCCAACGGTGGTGGAGGAGTGATATTCCTGGCTTAAGCCTCGGGAGAAGATTAGAAAACTTTACAACAGTGAATTGATTCTACAAAACAAGAGAAGAAGTTTGATCTTGCAATAGGGCCAATTGCAGCCTCCTATGTTCTCACAGAATGGGACAGGCCATGAAGAAACTGCAACATTAAAGGAACTCAAGAACATTTTTGCAGGAAAGCATTAGTAATGTACAATAATCAAATAGGCACCTCTAGATCCAAGCCACAGGATCTTTAGGCAAACCTTTGTCAAATTAAAATCTTCAAGTTAAGTTTCAAACCATGTACAGGTAGTCCTCGACTTACAATCCCAATGGAGTCCAAACTTTTTGTTGCTAAGTGAGACATTTGTTAAGTGGCTTTTGTCCCATTTTATGATTTTTCTTGCCACAGTTAAGTGAATCACCGCAGGTGTTAAGTTAGTAACATGGTTGTTAAGTGAATTTGGCTTCCCCATTGACTTTGCTTTGTCAGAGGTTTACAAAAGGTGATCACATAAACCCAGGACACTGCAATTGTCATAAATATGAATCAGTTGCCAAGCATCTAAATTTTGATTACATGACTGTGCGGAAGCTGCAATGGTCGTAAATATGAAAAATGGTCATAAGTAACTTTTTTCAGTGCCATTGTAACTTCGAACAGTCATTAACTATTTTAAGTCGAGGACTATTTGTATTGGGTTTTCTAAGAAAGTTCATGAATGAAGTTACAATAACTTACACATTCTTCATCTCTCTCTTGCCATCCCCAAATAGCACTCTTTTCTTTCATTAACAAATGATAAGGATATTTTCCCATATGAAAAGGAGAAACTCTCAGATCTCCAGCTTGATTTTGCATCGTGCCAGCTGACAGGCATGCATTTTCAGCTTTGTTGAAAGAATCGATCCACAGATAGCTCATACATGTAAAATCAGTGGCTGAAAACAATCTATTTATTTCAGTAGACTGACAAACCGGGTATGCAGCATCATCTTGTGAATCTCTTAGATATAATTTTTGCATATTATCAGAGTCCTTTAATATATCTTCCATCAGCTTGAAAACGTTGTTTGAACTGTCCTGTTCAGATTCTTGTTCGTTATCAGGGAAAAGAGGTATTTCATAGGAAGGAATAGCCGCATACTTATCTTCTTGTCTGGGGTCAATAAAACTCATACCTGCATCTTCATAAGTTTCCAAACCACAGCTTACATTGCCTTCAGGACTTGCTTTAGAAGAACTTTCTATCTTGGTTTTTAATTCATCATCATGGTTATCTTTAAAAGCAGAGTTCTCTATTTTTTCTTTTAATAAATTTTCATAATGAACAGAAAATCTAGAAATCAAGTGATCATGTGGGCATATAGTTGTCATTTTACTTTGTTCAAGTGAAGAGCTATTTTTATAAATGTCTGAACTTTTTTCATTTAAATTACTAGATGTTTCTTTGCATTCTGTTGCTATTAAACCCGATGCAGGAAACCTCTTGGTTTCACACTGGCTGTTAGATATGTAAGTCTGCAGATTTCTAGAAGCTTTCAGATCTGCAAGCATCTCTTGTCCTTTTGGAGATACACTATGCATCTCTGGTGAATTATTACTGGTATTTAATATGCAACTAAAACTAATATTGGAACCATCAGAATCTTCAGATTCCACTTCATTAAATAGTGTCTCATGGGTTCCATTTATAAGGTTTTCTGCAGGAAAATCTTCAGGCCTACAGAATATATATTTGCTCCATGCCTTTGACTGTTTCCTGTCCAAATCCAACTCATTTGACTTAGAACATGCCAAAGAGACGGAGCAATGACTGTCTTTATTAAGTGCACGGGAATATTCATATGTTTTACTGCTGCTTTTTAAGAAATCTTGCTGGGTTTCATCTTGCAAGCAATTTTCTTTTTCAATGTTCTTACCTTCAACATTTATGTTGAATAGGTCTGAAAAAGTGGTAGTCGCCTTGTTCTCCAGCAGACCTCTTTTCAAACCACTGTTTTCTAAAGGTACACTATTTATTTGAGATTGGAGTTGCTGACCAGTTCTTACAGAGTTGCAATCTTCATTACTGCTAAACTCTGGTACATGAGTTTGTTCTGCTCCAGAAACTAAATCATTTGATGCTGAAAGCATGACGATAGCATTTTTAATCAGGTTTTCAGGACTGCATGAAGCTTCTTGATGGGAAAATATTTCATATTTCAAGAGATTCTGTAGATTATTGTGTTCAGAAATATCTGATATTTCCTCATCGCTGCAATCAGAAATTGTCTGAAATTCATTCACATTCCTGAAACACTTTTGTTTGTTTTCTGATTTTTGCCTATTTCCTTGCCTTACAGTTTCTATATTAGTTTGTCTTACAAAAACTGAATCAATGGTTGCATTACTACATTCTGATGGAAGCAGTGGCTTCGATAACAAACATTTACAATATTCTCCATCAAGGGTTTGATTTTCATTATGTTCAAAATTCACTTTAATGTCATTGCTACTGCCATCATCAGGGCTGGAATGGCATGTACACGCTAACTTTCTTAATTGCAAAGAATTCACGTCTATGCCTTCCTCCACAGGTATTGAATAATTGTGTTCACAATCTGATTCATTCAAAATGATTCTACTATTAAGCATATCCATTTCCCAAGTTCTATTTTGAGGACCTTCTTCAACACGTGCTTGTGCCTCTACACCACATGTTGCTATGCTTTCAGTATTTAACCTATAACCCTCGCTCACCAAGCCGAGGGGAGGGTCTTTTTTCTTTTCACTTTCTCGCACTGTATTATTGTTCATCAGATTAGCATCTTTCAGAATACTGATATTAACTGGTACACGCTCTGCTTCTTGAACGAAGAGTTCTTTCTTCTCTTCTGCAGGACATGTTAAACTGCAGCCTTCCTGAATAGCTGATGGTTGTACAATTGTAATAGACTCTTCATCAGTGATTGTTTGCCTTTCTTCATTTCTCATATCATCGTCAATTATACAAATACTATAGAATTCATCTTTGGCATTCCTGTGATGTCTATCTATGTCAAAACATACAGAGGTCAAAGCTGCTATTTCCTTATCCATTCTACTTGAAACTGCATCATTATCTTCAACAGTCTTCATTTCAGCTTGTGCCATGAAACTGTTGCTCATTATACTATATGTATTTAGAGCTTTTGGGAACAAACTTCCTTTATTTAAAGCCATTGGTGCACACAAAACAGAAGTATTTTCAAATGAATGCCATTGCTTTTCAGAGAGAATCAATTCACTTTCACTGTTACTATTAATATGATGGCTGCTTACATTACTCACAAACTGATTATTATGACTGCTTTTTTCTGTTAGCTTTTTATCATTAATCCCACCTGTTAATTCGGTTTCTGATAAAGGATCATACTTATTCAAATCCCTTTTCGTATTAAACCAATGAGGCTTAAATTGCCTACTGGAAATGTTCCCAGCAAACCCCACACGATGGACTGAAGGATGCTTAACTGATTCTACGCAGTCATTATAAATGGTAGATTCTAGACAACCTTCCTCTTGGATTACGTGCAATCCCGTTTTTTCCTTAGCCTCTAAAACCGAAGTTAAAGTTTTACTTATCCTATTTTCAGAGGTTTCCTCTTCTATACTCTTCTGCAGCAGGCTCATTTTCTCATTATGGCTGTTATTTGGTTCCTTAGTGAAACAGCAGCCCATTTTAAGTTCTCCTTTGCAAGTCCCAGAGCTGTAAGCTCTTTTCTGCATAGAACCACTTCGCTTTAAAACTGCTGGGGAGACAAGCCAACACCCAGATGCCAAAAATAGTACTGTTTAAACAGTGCAGGGGGCTCATGTGCTATTGCCACTCAACATTAAGCTCGGTTTCTGAGAAATGCCTTAGTATATTATATATACAAGGCGTTTTGCACTGAGAAATTTACCTCTTAAGTATTTGGGGGGCTTGTACTGTATTCTACGAGAGGAAGGAGTAAGTTAGGAACTTCAGCAGTTTCTCTCCTTACAAGAATGTTGTCAAAAAGCCAGAGACATGCTTGCTGAATTCTGAAGCCACTGATATACATTGTATATACACATTACTTTAATACAATACGGGATTAACTTAAGAGCAAAGTAACACTCAATTCAATGTATTTTGTTGGGAAGGGGGAAGAAATCCAATTTTCCTCACAACACACATGGCCTACAAATTAGAGTAAGAAAGCATAACATATTCTTAAATAAAACTCCACCATTGCTATAGCCTTAAAAAGGGAAAATTAAAAAAAAAAAAAAAAAAAAAACATCCTTCAAGCCAAAAAATATCTTCTTCTTTTTTGACTCACTTCAAAAAGGGAACCAAAACTTTAACAGCTTTATTTAAAACAGATATGGATAACCCATACAAATATTTTAAAGCTTAAAGAAAGCACCTGAAATGTTCTGGAATTTTCTACAAATCTGTGAGAAAATTTGTTCCATTCTGTGTGCTTCCCAGAGGGAACAATATGAACTTAAAATAAGTTCTTGCTCCATTGTTTTTCTAAGAAATGAACTTTCTACTACCGAAACTAAAGAAAAATAAATGGCCAAGGTACTTTATTTAAAAATAACTAAAGTTATCCTGAACATTGTTTTATTTTCCTATCTATGTTGAACATTAAAATATTCAAGTTTGTTTGGTCAAGTAGATTTCCAAGTTTGGACAGCAAGATTGGCAGCATATAAATTTAATAAACAAAAAATAAACAAACATGAAATGTTCCATATTTTGACTGATCTGTTTTGAGTTCTGAAACAATTGTTAAAACTTGCATAAGCCCTTACACCTGGACCATGTCTGTATTTGGTTATATATAATAGTACAATTCAATTAATTACCTTAAATAGACAAATGAACATCAATTCAGAAGTAAAAATGATTCAGGGTATATTATGAAATTTAAGTCTACTGAAATCAGTATGAAAATCTAATCATAATCTTAAATCCTCTTTAATTTCTGTGGCAGTGAAATGCATATTTGTACCAGTACACAGATATGAAAATTATGCTTTTCATTGTTAACAGCAATTAGATAACCTCTGATATGGCTTCAGTATCAATTTAGATGCCTGTGGGATAATTCAAGTTGATTCCAAAAATTTTCAAAATGGATGAAGCAAGATTCAAATTAAAGAGATGCCTTAGAGAAATGTAATTGACACCCTATTCCTGCTGTTTGATTAAAATACACATTTTATTACATCATTAGTTAAAAAAGGCTAAAGGTTCATCACAGTAATTTTGCCTCACATGGATGTTCTTTTTTCATTGGGATTTGGTAAAAAAAAAAATTATATTGTGTAAGCCATTTTCACAATCTCACTGTACAGGGAAATTAACTTTGGAGTCCTGCCTTTACAAAATCTCATCCAATATCTCCTTCCCTTGTTGAGATTTGGTAAATGAACTGCCTATCTTCTCTGCTACTATTTTAAACACCAAAAAGAAATCTTACAAGCCCAATGAATGATATATAATAGGATACTTATATTAAATACATGCAATATGGTAAAAAAATCCCATTTTCATTTTATGTCATTTTGTAGAAAACTAACTTTCCAGAAGAACCAATGAACCATTTCTTAGTAGAGAATCATACTTTAAAAAGCTTTTGTGTAGCAGCAGGAAACTGTGAACATATGTAAATTGTCAAATATCACAGCACATTTTTCGATCTAGACTAATACCATTGTTCTGGAGTAAACATTTTGCTAAACCATAACCCCTACCATTCTTGGCCTCTAACAATGCTTTCAGAGCTGCTGGGATTTGAAGGTGAAACCATAAAAAGACTGATCTGCTAGCATTGTTACTGGCAATATCAATTATGTAATTCTTCATTTAAGTTAGTATTAGTTGGCATAACTAAAACTGAAAAAAATACGTTATAGTGGCATGGGAAGACTATTTGCTATAAATGGATTTGTAAATAGCTTGACAAATTACCAAACACAAAAATGTACTTCACAGCATAAAACACAGTGCCAACTAATTATGTTTGCAAATTCCATAGTCAAGATAATCTCAATACTTACCAGATGAAAACTATCCTTAACGTCTTGCACTTGCTGCACCTGCGGTTCAGCCACAAACTTTAGTGTCCTGATCAGAAGTCATGAGCCGTCTGCTTTTTGACCCCAAAGAGAACTATATGGATCACCTAAGCTGCAAAACAAACCACCATAATTTATTTTCTATACAGATGAAAATATCAAACAGACCCCATAATAGTCATTATGTTGAACCGAAGTTTGTGAAAAACATCTGATTCATATATTCTTGTGGGGAAAAAATTAATCCTCTTCCCTCATTGGTAGCAGCACTTATTTTCCAATACATAAAATTTTAATATGCTGAAAAGTCACTTCATTTAGCACATGTTGCATTAATTTAGAGCATGTCAGATACAACTTGGGGCAGGCATGTAGAGGGCTCACCTTATCTATGCAATTTGGCAACAGATGTTAGATATGAATTAACTGGAAAGTCAAAATTTTGAAGAACTACCACACTGTTGCTTCATGACAGTGTGAACTGATGAACTGCCCAGCTACCTCCATGGAAACGTGGCATTTACAAATGAATATAGGTAGTCCTTGACATTTGATTGTAGTAGATGGTTGAAAGTTATTAGGCTTATAAAATAGATCGCTCACAGGACTGACTAATTTATAGCCTTTTTTTTTTTTTTTTTACAAAAGACTTAAAGCAAATCCATGGCTTGCCATGGGCGTGATTTTTCCAAAAATAGGAAGTGCCAGTTTTTGGCAAATCTGGTATAAAACAAGGTCATATGACTGTGGGATGCGGCAAATAGCTTTAAATGCAGCTTTGTTGCCAAGCACCCAAAGTTTGGTCATGTGACTATAGAAGCCCGATCATTGGAACTTTGGAACTGGATCATAAATAGTTCCAAAATAGGTCCGTCATAAATTTGAACAGTCACTAAGCAACCAGTTGTAAGTCGAGGATTACCTGTAGATAATTAGACATGTTGACCATTAAGTAATGTTTATATACAGTTATGACTTTTTTTTTTTAAACCTGGGAGTCAGCTCAGATCTGAGATTTTTTCTCCTAAACAAATAGACTATATGACAAGTAATACATATACACATTTCAGACAGTTTTACAAGATTTAATTTTATAGCCGATTAAAACTGAAGTTTGCCAAAACATGATTAAAGAACCAGAGGTGAATCCTTGGAAGTTTATGTAATTCTACATAACTGCTGGGAAGCTATCAAGCCAGGCAAGGTAAAGAGAATTAGCCTGGAGTTGTTGCACAGCTGCAAAAGACTGACACACACACACGACACCCCCCCAGGTTCCATGGAACTTTTTTTGTTGGTTCTCAAGAGAAGGCAGTCTGGGCAGATACTTGTTTTATAGGTAGAACAAATTAGTCAACTTGAATCTTCTACATGTGGATCTGGTTGCTTGTGCCTGACATTAATCTTCCCAGATTTCTCTCTCTTTTTTCTGGGGAAAGGAGGAAGTTTACTGGGGTGGCCAAAACCCAGGGAATCAGCTCAAAATATAGTGGATGCCTCACTATGGCATCAGGAAGGGATAGAGACCAAAGTGAGGAACTTGGAGGCCATAGTACTTCACCTAGTTCAGCAGCAGGTTAAGAACATCCCACTGCCAGCGACTCTGGCTGCTCCAATACCCCCAGCAATTCCAGCTGCACAGCCAGTTTTGCTGTGTTGCCATGGAGGTTTGCCAGAAACATTTGAGGGAGAAGCAGATAAGAACTTTATCACTCAGGATGAACTGAAGAATTCCCTACAGAATGTGCAAGGGTATCCTTTGTCCTAAGCTTGCTAAAGGGGCTGGCAGTTAAGTGAGTGCTGCCAATCCTAAAAGGAAATGACCAGGTCATGGACAATTACCAGAACTTGATGGACAGAATTAAGGGGCACTTTAGAGACTCCGAGTATGAATCATGACAGACAGCTGCGAGATTCAGCAGCTCAAAGAAGGCATAGACGATTTCAAGTTGTTGGCAGATGTGGATTGGAACAAAGCAGCATTGATAGAAAGCTGGGCCAGAATTCCATTTAAGAAGAAATATCCAATATCAGCTGTTGATCTTATTTGGATTCCAATTTGCAGAAAGTATTTATTAGACCCTCAAGTCACCAGCTTTAGTACCTACCTTTTTTGTTCCTAAAAAGCAAGAGACAGAATTTCAGAATCCAAATGGTGAGATCCAGATGCACACAGTCCACAATTACAAAGATAATTAATAAGATCACTGTAAGGGACGATTACCTTTCTGTAGCTTTGCCATGATAGTGAGACAACTGGTCATGGAAGTGTCCTCCAGACACCACACAGAAGGATACTGTGAAACTTTAGGTGACCTAAGATGATGGCAGGCATCAGGGGATATGTAGCATCTTACACCTGGCTGGGGAAAATTCTAGACTTGGGGCAGACAATTCCTTTAAAGTGGCATTGCTCCTCTGAATTTCCTATGAAAACTCAGACATTGGAGACAACATGAAAAAGGAAGGGGGGCTTTTGTGGGAGAGAGGTGATATTGGGAAACTACCAGCCAGACACGGAGGAGGAATCAAGTAAGGAGTTAGCCTTGAGTTGCTGCACAGCTACAAAAGATCTTGGACTGACCTCTCGCCAGGTTCCACGGAAGCTTATTTGTTAGTTTCAAAAGAAGGCAAGCAGTCTTTTATTATAGGTAGAATACAATAAAGTAAGTATATTCAATTTGAACCCTTCATGTGTAGAACTGGTTGCCTGTGCCTGACAATACAGACATTAAGTAACAGCTTATTTGAAAGAATGCTCAAGTACTGTACTATGCTAAGGGCAGAGGCAGACTTTCTGCTCAGCCATAAATGTATTCATTACTAACATAACTTTTCCATTTCTAAAATTGAATTAATTCACCACAAAGTTTTGATAATTTTGATGACTGCCTCGCCTGATAAAAAGTGCTAGAGAAATTACGAATATTTTTCAAATTCAGAGTATCCACTGTATTGTTTTGCATAAATATTCTGAATTCTATTTTAGTTGAGAATACAATGGTTTAAAAATTTGTAAACTACGGCTAATATAATAAGCTGTGCTGCATCTTCCCCTATCTTTTTAGCAAAGTTACCTCCATTAAGATATAAACTGCTTTAACATTTATCAAACTTTGAAAAATTAATGTGTTACCTTAAGCTATGCAGATATGAAATCAACAGCATATTAAGATACTGCTATGACAGGCTCACTATTTGCAAAATATCCATTAGTGAACATGCTGTAGTCACCTAGAGTATATGCAAACTGGGGTGTGGGTTTGAACGCACTACATGTACTATAGAACCTAACATGTGGGTACACGTGCAGTAGAACTTGCTCCTGTAATATATCCTAAAGACTAGAGTGTAGATCACATGTACTGCATGTACAGAAAGTCATTTTATATGTTCTATTTACATGCTTCAATAGGTATATTCAGAGACCCACCTCAGTACATAAAAGTAATCATTGGGTTCATTACCACATTGAGTACCTCTGGCATTAAAACTTTAAAATAATCCGAGCCCTGTAAATGCTTATTTTTCTTCATAAGTTAGCTTTTTAACAACATGCCAATTATAGTGTAAAAAAAATCATTAGATTTGCAATATTCATATCTTAAAACAAATGACTTGAATAACTATTGTGCAAATATGAATTGCATCTATTCTATATGATAGATTTTGCAATCTTGGGAGCCAGCTGTAATGACAAAATGTTCTTATTATATCTAAGGCAAAAATTGCATTATTGTTGATTTACCCAGAGATAGTTGCCATTCAGAAATAAGTACAATTATATTATTATGACACAATAGTAATGTATTTCTCCCACATAGCTTGTCTGAGTACTTAAAAAAATAATTTTTATTAAAAAGGGGAATCCAAGCTCTCAAAAATGATATTTGTTTGGCTCATGCTACCTGATCATCTTATTCAAATATAATAAATCACCCTAAGGAATTCTGTTCTTCCTATCTAATTATTAATTAATCTATATATTAAAATACTGACATTTGAAAAATAGTCTTTGCATGATACAATTAATCAAGGAATATTCTAGACATCCATATTCCAAATGGTATAAAACAATGCTATTAAAAATTATAAAGTCTATACTGTACACTGAATAAAAGCCAACCTTCCCAGCATCCAGCAACAGTCTGTAAACTGAAAGCTGAACAGCAAAGATGTCTTCGATGCCTCCCTAAACAATAAAAAGGAGAGTGCTCTCTGGTAATGGATGGGGAAGGAATCCCAAATACAGTAGATGCATTCTTCCTCTTACATTCGAATTGTAGGTTCCTTCCCTGATACCTGTCAGTTCCCCTTTACTGTGTCAGTAACACAGTGCTGCATCTATGGTGGAAGAGGTTGTCAACAGTCCTAGAAACTGGATCAGAAACGGGTGGGTGGGAAAACCCTCTTCAATGAAATACAAGATTACTTAAGAGTGTAAGATTGATAAATCATACTGAAATGTTCTATGGGAATATGACTCCCAAATCTAAAAAACAGAAGGCTGTATAGTGCTGTGGATTTAAAAGTAAAAAGTATTTTGAAGCTTGCAAGAGTAGACACATAGCATCTGTCTGCAACCGATGAAAGTGTCTTTTCCTGGGGCCGTGCAACAGCTGTGGAAGGCTGCCTTAATGTTTTTGGAAAAGATACAGCTGCTTTAAGAGTTACACAGATGCTGTATGAGTGCCCCCAAACATATTTTTCCTTTGACATGCAAGTGCTGCACACCTCACCTCCTTTGGATGAGAACTGTGCTCCTCTTTAAAGGAGCAGGCAGAGATCTTGACAGAAATATACAATCATCACTAGAGGCACTTAAAAGCTACAATTATTTTAACGTTTTAACACCAGAGGTAAGAAATGTACATGGATTGTATAGCTTAGTCCCTAGAATTAATACATTACTCCCTTCCTACATTAGTCCCTTCCTAATGTGATTCTTATAACATGGTCTATTGGGGGGGGGAGCTATCTTTATATGAAACATTAAATACAATATGTAGTTACTGCAGCATAAACTGTTTCTGAAAGATTGGCTGCTGACTTGGTACCATACCAATTTAAAAGTTTTCATATTATATAATTGAGGCACTGACGGAATGCCTTCTCCTACATAAGTCTGCTTGCCTACTATGAACCACATCAGGTGTAAAACATCTTCTAAATTAGGGTCCCCAACCCCCGGTCCGTGGACCAGTACCGGGCCATGGCATGCCAGCAACCAGTCCGCACAAACAAAGTCCCATCATTGGGATGCAGGCAGCACACAAAACCATGCACACTCCGGTCCATGGAAAAGCCTCTCTCCATGGAACCGGTCCCTAGTGCCCAAAAGGTTGGGGACCTCTGCTTTAAATGTTCCTTTGATATCAACCAGGAATATAAGATTTAAGGTTGTAACATTCATTCCCTGAATGCCATTTCAAAATAAAATTGCAAAGACTCTAGATTTTTGATATGTGCTTATTAATCTTAAGTCTTCATAATCCTGACAAAGTAATTGTAATATCAATACTATCATTATTAAAACTGTGATATGTTTCATTTACTGTATTTTTTATTCTGTACATCACTTACAGATGCACCATTTAACTGACAAAAGATAAATATTTTAAATAAACCTGGAAAGATGACACCACCAAGCACTGAAAGCTTAAAACTGAAGGTGCTGACCACATCTACCAACAACTTACACTAGAAAAAACTATTACATACATATTTTTGTATCACTGGCATTTTAGTTAGGGATGACACTTCCATTTTTCCATTCCACCTAAGTTGTGTACAATCATAGATACTATACAAAGGTAAACATCCTGCCAGCTAAACTACTTTTAGGTTAATAAGCTACATGTCAGGAATCATCACTCTGGATCACAGCCTGGGGACAAAATGTTTCTGTGTGAGGGAAGTGACACAACAATAGTTTTTATTCTCATTTATAAAATCTTAGCTTGCTTGTTATTAACAGATGCCATTACACCTTGAACAACTAGAAGGCATCTATTTTCAGCTGCTATATTGCACTTGAGGATACTTTAAGCAAACAATTCTCACCAACATTATTGTTCCTTTCAAGGCCTATGTAGCCTTGTATGTCATTCTTATTGATAAGCAATTCTAAATATTACAGTCTAAAAGTCTAGCAATATGTGTAGTGACAAAATGAACAACTTATCTGAATAATTCAAAGATATTTTACTTTTTCTGTCTCTGTTTATGCATTCTGGTTCCTCTGCTTATTTGCTATCAGTTGTTATTCATGCCATTGCATTATTTTTTCTACAATTCTCTAATTACACTTTCCTGTTTGTTGTTTGGTTCCAGCTTCCTGACCTTAACCCTCAGATCTGACAGTTCAACTAGTTACCCGTAAAAACCTTAGTCTTCACAGAGGTTACAAAATGTGCAACAGGCAAATTGGATGAAATGCTTTGCAAGTATGGTAGCTTCTCTGCCTTATAAATATAAAAGTATATGAGCTTCAAACTGGCAAATTGGTGATGAAAGATAATATAATAAAGCATAAACCTAAGGTGGTAATTTTTCAGATGAGTTGGATCTATTGTTATGATCAGAAATAAGTTATTTTATTGATCTGCAAAGGTTTTAAATAACAGGTAACTAAACCGTTCCTAGCAAATTCTGTAATATGCAGTTAGGGACGATACCAATAATGTGAACTGTCTATTACAGAAGTTAGGTAAAGTTTTATTTATTTACTAGCATGAAACAAAAACCAGAGTGATCTAGATTGCAAAAAAATCTGAGCATTCTAATACCTATGTATTAGAATAATCTGAATTACAAGTGTGGTCCTTATTTTAAATAGGACTATTTTGCCTTTCTAAATGCAAGTAGTCGTTGTTTAGTGACTGCCTCATTCAAAGATTTTGCAATTAAAAGGTGATGAACTAATATGTTTATGACCAATCCTCACATCTACGACTTTCACAGGTCTGTAAAGCAAAGGAAAGCTGAAGTAAGACTATAACCAGTTGCAGTTTCACTTCAACCACTTTAACAAACATTCTGCTGGTCTTAATGTGCTTGCTACTTTAACTCAACTCTTGCCAGAGGACTCAAGTTCAACTGGGGAGCTTGCACTACTGTTGCAGGTTTCTTGGCCCAGACAAAGTGAATGTAGCAGGCAGTGGAGGGGCAAGAAACAAACAATTCAGTCCTTTGCAAGTTTGTAGCCATGCTGCAAGAGGCATCTGGGAAGCCATCTTCCACAGCACATAACTGGTGGCAAACAGCATCAGCTTTTCAAATCCATTATATGAATCCAGGATTTACTAAACATCTGAAAAGGAATGGAAAAGAAATGCCAAGGCAGTAAAAACAGTCAGAATAGGGGATACATTAAACTATTTGAGAGATTACACTTTTATCAGAATTAGAATTTTCATCAGAATCAGAATTTTATCAGAATTCAGCTAAATCATATCTTGGTTTATTTTTTTCCTTTAGCTGAATGGCAAACAGAGGTTTAAAACAGGGATAGCAAAAACAATTTGCAAAATTGTTAAGATTTGAACAGGAAAAAAAAAAAGCCTAATGTTCTGCAGAGCCCTCACCATCATCTCTTGATGCCTCTGGGATTAGAGGCATCAACAGATGATCGGGGATATCTATGGGACCTTTTATCAATTACATGCAGTGACAGGAATCCAGCTACCAGATCATAATTTGATATGGATAGTCAGCATTTTTCAAGTTTTCAATTCACAAGATAGTTTTTCCCTATCAAAAATGTGTTATTTCACTCACAGAGCTGCACATTTTTACAAACTCTTCAAAGGCAGGCAATTTTGCTATGAGGATACACATTACAATTAGCCAAGTGAACTAACAAAATTTTTGAAGATACACTATGCAACTGCCTACTTACAATGGAGACTTCTCAGAAAGACACAGCCAACTCTGCAAGCATAAGATGGTTCAGGCATCTTATGTAAATGGGAATGAGTTTACAAGTTACAGCTGTGGTCCGAAGGAGGATATAATCCTTGAAAACGGAGACATTATTCTCTGTTTTAGTTTCTTTATTTTGCATTCCTTGCCAGGAGTTTTGATACAACCCTTCGGTACATTACAAAGCGGATGCCAGAATCTGGATTTCTCTGGCTGGCGTCTGTCTTATCTTGCTAACTCCTCCCTTACTTTATTGTCATGATTTACGTCTTCCAATTAGGCTGGAGGCCAAAGATTCACTTCCCTTCCCAATCTCCCGCTTTCTTCACAATTCTCCTCCCTCTGTCTTGTCATCTGATTTAACTCCAAAAATACCAAACAGTTCTGTATATCTTGTCAATGCAATAATATCCCATATTAACAGCGTTGACATCCGGCCCCCCTTACAAAAAGGACAGATCCTGTAATGTAAACAAAACCATATATTAATGACTAGTCTTCGGTTTGTTGGGGTATTTCGTATGAAACCTTTTGATGAGCCTGTCAGCTTTCACCTCACTGGATTTCACCCAAGTGGCTTCAGACATCGGGTATCCCTTCCATTGTACTAGGTACTGCAATTTCCCTTTAAAAATTCTAGAATCAAGAATATGTTTCACTTCATAATGGGTCTGTCCCGCAACTACGAGGGGCCCAGGTGCTTTCTTCGGGGGAGGTCTTAAAGTGGAGCCCCGATAAGGCTTTAACAAGCTACTGTGGAAGACAGGGTGAATTTTACCCAAAAGTCTAGGGAGTTTCAGTTTTACAGTGACTGGATTGATGACCTTTACGATAGGAAAAGGTCCTAAGAATTTCGGTCCTAATTTCTTGCTGGGTAATTTGAGGCGTAAATATTTGGTTGACAAATAAACCTTTTCCCCAACTTGGAACGTTCTTTGGGGAGCCTTCTTTTTGTCAGCTTGTTTTTTATAGGTTGCAAAAGTCTTTTTTAAAGCAGTTTTTGTGTTTCTCCAAACTTCCTCCCATCCCCTCACCCATTGGTCAAGTGTCTGGGAAGCGGTTGGCACTTGGGGATATTCAGGAATTGGACTGAACTCTTTGCCTGTGGCTACGCTGAAAGGTGTGTAGCCGGTGCTGCTGTGCACAGAATTGTTATATGCCACTTCTGTGAAGGGGAGGAGGTCAGTCCAGTTCGTCTGTTGATAAGACACGTAGCATCTGAGATATTGCTCCACCGTTTTGTTAGCGGCTTCTGCAGCTCCGTTGGTGGCTGGATGAAAAGCAGATGACAAACCTTAAGATGATCCAATTAATTTAAGAAAACTCCTCCAAAACTTTGCTGTGAACTGCACCCCCCTGTCTGAGATTATTCGCTTAGGAGCGCCGTGCAGTCGGTAGATATGTTTCAGGAACAATTTAGTCAGTCGTTGAGCGGATGGGAGTCCTTCGAAAACAGGTCTATTACAGTCCAGATGACAGTATTCCCTCTACTCTCAGGTAGGTCTACGATAAAGTCCATAGCTATTTCTTCCCAGGGTTGGGAAGGTTCTGCCACCGACTGCAGTAATCCAGGGGTTTTCCCCGGTATTCTTTTCATTGTAGCACATACGGTACAACTCTTCACATAGTTTTCCACATCTCGTTTCAGTCCCGGCCACCAAAATTGCCGGCGGGTGAGATGTAGTGTTTTTAGATATCCAAAGTGTCCAGCCTGCTTTACATCATGGCTGTGTTTGAGAGCATTGAGACGGAGGGATTCGGGCAAATACAGTTTCCCCCCTTTGTAAGCCAAACCATCCCGGCACGTCAAGGAGATTTGGTTATTTTGAACCATTGATCGGTGAGGAGCTCTCGTTTTATTTTCTTTGCTCCAGGGTCATCCGGATTTGGGACCCTGCGAGGCGTGATTTGTGCAACAGGTTGTGGATTGGAAATAATCACCTCGTTGACTTCTTCACGTTCGCTTTTGTATTGGGGCAATCTCGATAGCGCATCAGCTAGGAAGTTTTTCCCCCCTGGTATGTACTTTAGAGTAAAGTTGAAGCGGTTAAAGTACTGTGCCCACTGTACTTGCTTTGGGGACAATTTGCGAGGAGTTTTCAGTGCCTCTTAGGTTTTTGTGATCTGTCCATACTTCGAATGGCACCTTGCTCCCCTCCAGATAGTGTCGCCAGTTTAACAGCCCCCATCTAATTGCGAAGGCCTCCTTCTCCCATATTGCCCATCTCCATTCACTTTCCGTAAATTTTTTGGAGGTGTAGGCGCAGGGTTGCAGGACTCCCTTCTTGTTCTTTTGAAGCAATACAGCTCCAACTGCCACATCACTGGCGTCGGCTTGAATTACAAAGGGCTCCCCTAGACAGGGGTGCTTTAGGACCGGTTCGGCAGCAAATAGTCTTTTTAAATTCTCAAAAGCGGTTTGACAGTTCATAGTCCATGCTAGTGGTTGGCCCGGTCATGGCTTCCCTCCTTTTTTCCCTGTTTTTAGTAAATCTGTAAGGGGTAGGGCAATTTTGGCAAAAGAGGGGATGAATTGACGGTAGAAGTTGGCAAAACCTAGAAAGCTCTGGAGTTGTTTGCGGGTTTTGGGGGGCTGCCATTCGATTATAGTTTTCACCTTGGCTGGATCCATCTCAATGCCTTCGTTGGAGATTCTGTAGCCGAGGTAATCTAATCGGGTCTGGTGAAATTCACATTTTGACAATTTGGCATAAAGCTTGGCATTCAATAGTTTCTTTAACACTTCTCTTACCAGCTTTATGTGATCAGTCATATTCGTGCTGTATATCAGAATATCGTCAAGGTACACCAGAACCCCTTTGTACAAGTGTTCATGTAGGACTTCATTAATCAACTGCATGAATACGGCTGGGGCCCCCTGTAGTCCGAATGGCATGACTTTGAATTGATAGCTCCCCATGGGGCAGTTGAAGGCGGTTTTCCACTCATCGCCTTCTTTTATTCTCACTCGGTAGTATGCCTCTCTCAGGTCTAATTTAGTGAAGACACTCCCCTTAGCCAGATGAGTTAATAAGCCCTTTAGGAGGGGGTATCTGTTTTCTACACTCACAGCGTTGAGGCCCTTATAGTCCACGCAGAGTCGAAGAGACCCATCTTTTTTTTCTTTAAATAACACGGGGGCTCCCACAGTAGATTTGGCCCGTTCAATGAACCCCCTCTCTAAGTTTTTATTCACGTATTGCTGCATCTCTTCCATCTCGAGGGGGGACATGGCGTACATTCTCGGACGGGGAAGTTTGGCTCCTGGCACCAGTTCGATAGAACAGTCATTGGGTCTGTGAGGGGGTAGGACATCGCATTCATTTTCACTAAATGCCTATGCTAAGTCCCGGTATTCGTTGGGGATGAGTGATTCATCTGGTGACGGTGAGGCAGCTATGAGTGCTCGCTCATTAGATGGCCTAAAGTGTCCCGCAACGTCAGTTGAATCAGTGGGAGGCTCAGGCCCTATAGGTAGTCTCACAGTTCTCATTCCTTTCTCCCACCAGATAAGTGGCTTCCATTTGTCCAACCAGGCTAAGCCTAGAATCACAGTCTTAGTCATTTTTGGGGCCACTAGGAACCGAATAAATTCCCAGTGTGCCCCTATTTCTAGGCGTAAGGGCTGTTAACTGTGTGACTAAAGTCCCTCCCATCAGGGAGCCGTCAGCTTGCTCGAACCTCACAGGGTTGGAAAGTTGTTTTGCCCGTATGCCCATTTTCATGGCAAAGGGTAGGCTAATAATGCATCGGGTGCATCCAGAATCAATTAATACGTTTAAGTCTATTTGTGTTCCCGACTTAGGGATTGTAAGCTTGGCGGCTAGTGAAAAAGATGGGATTCGTCGACTCACCATCGGGTCGTTCTCCCCTTCGTCATCGCCGTCAAAGGAGGGTAGAGCGGGGGCGGGTCCATCTGGAGTCCCGGCGTTCTCTTGTGTGGGAGGTGTAATCTGGGTAACAGGTGCTTGCGTGGCCCGGTTGGATTTTTCTCTCATTAGCCGCTGGGCAGGTCTCCTTTTCATTGCTGGTTCCGGACTGCTCTGCAGTTGGGGGTAGGGGACTGGACAGCTTGTTGCTCGATGTCCCTTATTTCCGCATCGGAAACACTTTATTGACGCGCTTGCGGGTGGCCCGGTTCTTTCAGTCATCGTGGTAGCCAGAGGGTCTCGTGGGGGTGATTGTTGTTCGGATTGCTCTGGTTGCTGCTCAGATTCAGGTGGGGAAGGCTTTTTATAGCGGGCGAGCTGAACATCTAGCTTCACCGTCGTCTGGTACCACTCGTGCAGTCAGTCAGGTACTGCTCGAATAATGCAGGCCTGGGAGAGGTGATCATCTAATCCCTCAATGAAGTGATGGATTAGGGACTGCTCTGGCCACCCCTCTATCCGACCTGCTATCTTGCGAAACTCTCGCACGTACTCCAGGGCAGGCCTGCCGGCTTGTTTTATTTTGTGGATTTGTTCTCTTGCTTTTAAGCCAAGGGATGGGTCCTCAAATCTTTCTTTCAGACCCAGGAGGAAGAGTTGGGGGTCTTCCAATTCTGGGGCTTGCTCATTATATAAATTGTTCAGCCATTCGGATGCGTCTCCTTCTAGGCCAGACGCAATCACATCGACCACAGCCCCTGGGTCTGGGTAGAGATAAGCCCAGCTATTCAAGTGCGAGTGTACTTGGTTAAGGAAAAAAATCAGTTTCTCTGGATCCCCATCGAAGGTTGCTCTGAATGGAATAATTATATGTTGTTGGGGCCCCCACTGTGGCTGTTGCTGCCGCTGGCCCCATCCTGGTTGCTGGTTTATGCCCAGGGGTTGCACGTTCAGGGGCTGGGGCCAATCTCCTTGTTGTGGCCATCCTCCCTCTAGCTGCTGACCTCCTGGGCCCTGCACCATCCTCATCTGTTGCAAGGTCCCTATCGGCTGTGGTGAGCTCAAAAGTCGTCTGCTCCCTGCCTGCTTCGAATGCCATACTCCCCATTGTTGCAGAGGCCTCAGACATGGATTCCCTCTCTCTTCAGGGCTGGGGTCCCTGATAGAGGAAGACAGGGTCTGATAGGCTGTCTGATATGAACTGAAGGGGCTGTAGGCTTCTTTTTTCAGGGGTGTATCTCTGCCCCTCTCCCCTGGGGTTTGAGATATTTCCAGTAACTCACCCGGGTCTTGAATGGCAGTTTGCCCATTGTCTGTCCACCGGTTCTCATTTGTTTGCCAAAATTCATTTTCCCACAGCATGCTGTCTGTTACTTCCCCCTCTGGGATATCAGGTGCTGCCGGGCTGTATTTAACAAACTCCCGTTTCATGATAGATTGGCTTGCTCCTGAATTCTGTCATTCTCACTCCAGGCTAGGAGAAAGAGGTGGGGTAACGGACCTCCCTCTGTTGTTTGAAAAGTTTTTAGATTCTGGCATGAAGTTGTGGTCCGAAGGAGGATACAATCCTTGAAAACGGAGACATTATTCTCTGTTTTAGTTTCTTTATTTTGCATTCCTTGCCAGGAGTTTTGATACAACCCTTCGGTACATTACAAAGCGGATGCCAGAATCTGGATTTCTCTGGCTGGCGTCTGTCTTATCTTGCTAACTCCTCCCTTACTTTATTGTCATGATTTACGTCTTCCAATTAGGCTGGAGGCCAAAGATTCACTTCCCTTTCCAATCTCCCACTTTCTTCACAATTCTCCTCCCTCTGTCTTGTCATCTGATTTAACTCCAAAAATACCAAACAGTTCTGCATATCTTGTCAATGCAATAATATCCCATATTAGCAGCGTTGACAGTTACATTATAAAAAGTTCTCATGGCACTTTAATCTGCCTTGACACATTACTTAGGAATTATTGTTTTAGTTTTTTAAAGCATTGGTAATGGAAGCATTGCAATTATCCTTCCAATGATAATCAGACAAATGATCAACGATGAACATGCACACAGCTTTTAAAAGTTGACTGCCACCCCAAAGGTGGAATTCTACATTAGTTATACCAAATATTGATGCTACATATTATATAATCAATCTTGGAAGGAATATGCTTCTGATAAGCTATCTTGGTGCCCATTTCTTATACTCTTGGTCTCTGACTGGGAGAAAATAGAAAAATAAATTATTTTGACTGCTTAAGGCATCTTTCAGGAAGAGGAATGCTACTGAAAATGATGTTAACATTAAGATGGCGCTAGCTGCACTTTGGAAACTGTGGTACTCCACCACATTTAGGAATTCTAGCTGCAGAGATAATACACCCAACTGATGAATGTAGCATCTCTACTCTGAGAATTTAAAGACAAAGGCTTACAATACAAATCGATGTAATGTTTTTAATATTTTTGATTTGATGGTCTTAAATATTGTAAGCTGCTAGAGTTGCTTGAGTAGGCAACATACAACTAACTGTAATAAACACAGTCGTTTCTGAAGCACACTTTCCATCAACACAATACTAACTTTACATTAAAATAATACATTAAAATAAGTTCCTAGATTGCTGCATAACAGCTGAAGAAGAGTGCTTGAGATAACTGAAATAAATCTTCTAGTCGTTTAAATTCATCTAATAGTTCTAACAGATTGAGGACAATAGAAGAAGGGGATGACAAAGAATGAGGTGGCTGGATGGAGTCACTGAAGCAGTAGGCGTGAGCTTAAATGGACTCCAGAAGATGGTAGAGGACAGGAAGGCCTGGAAGAACGTTGTCCATGGGGTCGCGATGGGTCGGACACGACTTCGCAACTAACAACAATAGTTCAAATTCAAATAAATCATCTTGCATTCATGTAGTGTTGCATTTTTTTTTTTAACACTGTCTGGTCTGAAGAGCAGACCAGCAAGCTATGGAGAACAATCCAACAGCTTTTTGCAGGTCTGCCAGTGACGACTCAGCATTCTAGATGCATAACTACAGGACCCTGTCATGGAGCCAACTGCCTTTACTGTAGCTAAGAGTACAAGAAGTGACTTCAGAGGACTTTCCTCTCTCTTTCTGTAACAATCAGTCCCAATAAATATAATGTTCCAAATTAGGATACCATGTCATCCTTTCCTTTAAATGCATTTGACAGAACAAACGAAATAACTGAGTCAGGGATGTGTCATCTATTTTTTTTTCTTTTCATTGTATGAAACTTAAAACCCAATTGCATAGTAATAATTTTGAATTAACATCATTTCAATAAAACACTGCAGAAGTTTGTTTTGCTGACAAATATCTGTGTATAGCTAGATTGTTATCAACACAACATGCCTACTGTTCCATTAATGTTTATTTCTTAACTCATAACCATTCCGTGTCTTACTTTGAATTTGATACTATTATACTGTAATAGTATATAGTATAATAGTAATAATAATAGTAATACTAATAGTAATAGTAATACTAATAGTAATAGTATAACCATTTTGTCAGGAAGCAAATAAATATACCATTTGATTTATTTAACCCATACCATAACAGCAGTTTATTAACACAAGCTTCCTAATCTAGAATGTTCTTTAATAATAATAAAAATCTCTGAACACCAAGGAGCTACAAGTAAATGGATCTCCAGCTCAATTAAATCTAGTGTTTTAATATTTATTGTCATATTTATTATTCACGACAGCATTACACCTCTGTACTAGAGTTCTGTTCATTACTATGCTTTTAGCACATCATTACTAGTATTAGCACTTGCATGAACCAACTATTTAGCCACCGAACCATTTTCATGAACTATTTGAGAGGCAAAGTTGAGTGGAAAGCAGGATGTGGGTTAGCCAACTAATAGCAATGTCTGCAACTGGGCTCAGTATATTACTGAGTGGACTCCCACAGACAACTGGAGAAGTGTACATTGCAAGTTCAACATCCCCAAGAAAATTATTAAAAATAATTTTTTTGGAAAAAAATTGCATTCTTGATGTTGGGAAAAAAAAATCAAAAACCTGCACTTGGTGGAATTTTGTTATAAAATCCAGGGTTGGCAGAATAGAATAGTACAAACTTCTCCCAATGCAAACTATTGGCATCAATTTTAAGTACTACGACAATACTAAGTTGTTTAAATATCTTTTCTGAACTGACTGAAAATGTTTTAACCATCTGTATGGCAATAGTGCACTTCTCTCGATCCTTTTACACCTCCTGGCAGCTTTTGACACTGTCAATTATAGTATCTTATAAGATCATCTGTGGGAGTTGGGGATAAGAAGCATTGTTTTAAGGTCATTCTCCTTCAGTGAATGGTTGCAGTTTGTAGTGATGGGGATGAGAAATCAGATTTGTGGCCTCTGATTTGTGGGGTGCAAAGGAATGGTCTTCTCTCCCCTGTTTTTTAGTATTCATATAAAATTACTAAAAGTCATTTAATAGTTTGCTGATCATACCCACTTACACATTGCCATTCCAGTCTATAGGCAAGATGTTGTTGATGTTTTAGCCAGCACTTGCAAGAATTTGGAGGGAAAAGAACAGACTAAAGTTGAACCCAAACAAGATAAGAGTTGCTGTTTGTACAAGTGATACAAGTGCTGTCTTTTGACAAGCAAGTATTACCTGTGAAGGAGCAGGCTTGCAATTAGGGGTACTTCGGAATTTACAGTTCCTGCTTGAAAAGTAAATGCAGGTTTTGATTAGATGGGCCCTTTTCCAATTCCAGCTGGTGCAACAATTATAGCCTTATGTGGTGCAGGAGGGTCTGACTGCAGTAAACAATGCCCTCATTACCACATGACATACTACAGCAAGGAAATTTACATGGGGCTGCTTTAAAGACTACAGGCAGTCCTCCACTTACAACCATTCATTTAGTGACTGTATGAAGTTACGGACTGAAATAAGTGATTTATGAACGCTTTTAACACGACCATTTCTGCATCCGCATGGTCACATGAACAAAATTCAGACACTTGGCAACTGGCATATATTTATTACATTTGTACGTCATCATGATTGTAAATGGGTCGCCCATGTGACTAACCCGATGACTTTTTTTTGTGGCAGTTGTTAAATGAATACCATAGCTGTTAAGCAAATCAATTGTTCACTCTGATCCAGTTTTGCTGAAAACCAGAGGTAAATGCTGGCTTGTGGCAAAACATCATAAAATGAGCCATAAGGTGCTATAACGACCCATAAATGTGGGAAGGTTGTCAAGTGCCCAAAATGTGGTCACAGGACTGCAGGGATGCCCAGCCTCCATTATTTCAGAACCATGTTGTAAGTACTACTGGGGAGAACTGTTGTAATTTACAATGGTTGTAGGTCAAGGACTACCTATATAAAAATAAAAAAATAAAGTAAAAACCAATAAAAAGTAAAAAAGTTGTCAGTAAGCAAAATTTACTCAAGCAACAAACAAGCCAAAACAATAATTGTACAAGAAATCCACAAAACCTACTTTTTGGCACAACTACCAAACTTAGTACCTGGCAGAGCTTATGTGAATGTCTGAAACCTCCTCAAGAAGTTCTAGTCTTTGTGCAGTTGTGCACAGTTGAGATAGTTCAAATAATTAGCTATTCTGGAGATGTTAAATGTGAAAAAAGGAATAACCCAAAAATGATTTATTCTAATGTAATTTCAATGCCACATAAAGAACATACAAACAAATTATAATCATGATTTTCATCACCAATGTCAGACATGAGCAAAAACAAAAAAAGGTAAATACTTAGTCTAACATTGAAGTCATGAAATTTAGTCATTTTATTCAAATGGACTCGAGGAGATTGTAGACATTCACATTAAAAGTCTGCCAAGTGCTAAGTTTGGTAATTATGCCAAGGCTTCTGGCATGAAGAAATAATGTTTATTGCCCAGTATAAGTAAAAAAAATTAATTGTGACTCTCTCTATTCTTAGATTAAGTATACTGGTTCTTCTACATAATATAACCAAGTAACATGTAAACAACCTAACTGACATTTATTTATAAGCAATTCAAGCAAGAATCTGCTGGTCTATATGTTATTAATTTGCTGTTACCACAATAGAGCAGCTCAGTAAAAATAACAGCTACTCACAGCATTAATAAAGTGCATTTTAATTCAATAGCTGGTTCAAGCATCATATTTAGCTATAAAGTAATTAATCTGGCTTCAATCTAGAGTGTTATGCAAAGTGAACCATTGTTATTAATGTGTAAATGCAGCCACTAGTTGAAATGTTTGAATCCAGCTAATAAAGATACTTTTTCAACTGTTACTTTTCTACGAAAGCAAATGAAAGCTGCCAGAATTTACACCATTCCTATGACAGTTTTAAGGCAAGAAAAAAAATTAAAAGGTGAGAGGTGGCTTTCTCATTAAAGGCAATAATTACAATCAACAATTTTTACCCTTACCATAAACAAATGGTTCTGGTGCCAGAGGAAAGCACAATTGGCAAAAATAGAGGGAGTAGCAAATTATCTCCGAAGTGCTATTTTCTTATCTATATCTCAAGGACAAGGTCAGCAGGAGAACGTCCTAGAAGTTAAAGGTGTGAGTCATCAACCACCACAGCACATTAGCCGCCATTTAACCTATTGAGAAGCAAATCTATCAAATAATATGATACAGTACCCTTGCTATATATGTAACAAGGGTTAAATCTATGCTTATTATGAAACCAAATAACTGTTGCGCTGCAGGCACCCATTACTAAGCCTAAACTCAAATAATTCAGAGGAAAAAAATCTAATAACAAAACAAGACATCTACTAATAGTTGTGTATATAGCATATACTTTTATAGTTATATAAAATTAAAAGCTGGGAAAAGCACTCTATATTTCATAAGATTAAATTGGTTCATTAGTTTTATAGTCCAGTTATAGGATCTCAACACAGATAGTAAGTTTAAAGGAAAAAGTACCTTCTGTATTTATTGTCCTATACATACATACATACATGAGAAAAATCTTAACTTGGAAGAAATAACAGCAGGCAAAGTACATATCCTGCTCATACTGAAGTCTGAAAATACATAAAGCTTAAACAATTTCAAACAAACTATATGGCAACACCAAGTAGTAAGTAGTACTATAATCTTGGTGTAATATTTTCTAAAAAGTTACCATACTTAACTGTCTATGATATTGAAAAACAATAACCAGTTATTTGTACCTGTGAGACACTTTGGAAATTCCTGGACTGTTCTTATTAAATTAAGAGAGATGTGTGGTGGGGTGGGGAATGATACAGAAATGACTCAAGAGTATTTTCCCAATGATCTTTATGTAGGTGTATGTCACATAGTTCACTATATAGGAACTGGAATCAGATTTTAAAACATTTTGGGAAAAAGAAAAATGCTTTGTTTTTATACATAGCAAAGTTCCATCAGAAATAGTACAAAATGCTTGAATGGCAGTTTTTGTTATTCTGTCTGAAGGGAAGACATAAAAAGGTTCATAACACAATATGAATAAATCAAGAGATGCGTGCGTGCGTGCACACACCCACACATGGTGACCTCCAAAATATACCTTCAAATCAACCACGAAGCATAGGAAAGCAAGACACCTATTTTTGGAGTATTTTTCATGGTACTCAGACTGGGATAGAACTGAAAATCTGTGGGGAGATTTCAAGTATACAGTGCATGTAAGGAGGCCTGAGAATATTTCTGAGCTGCAAGAAACCATGCAAAAACAACTCCAAAAGTAAGAACACAGACATTGTTACATGGCTTCAGGAAGCTGCATTATCTGCCAAGGAAGTGTGACAAATACTGACTAAAAAGGTATTCAAACTAATACCCATCCATATTTATTGTTTTCTTATCTTGAATAAACTACTACACATAACTAGTAAGAATGCATTCAAGTGTGTAGAAAGATTTAATGTTTAACACTTTACTATGTAGATATTGCATCAGCTTCTGTTCACTTAGGGATTCACTGAAACATATAATTTGACCAGGGGTGCATAAACTTTTTCATGCAATCGATCTGAGGACCAAGTGAAGCATGACAACTTTTGTTTGTGAAGCAAACTTCAAGGGAAGGTTCACAGTGTTTCAAATGTATTTATGGTACTTGATCAATTCAGATTGAGGTAGCTAAGGAAAGAACACACTTTTAAATATAAATTTTTTTTTTTAAAATATTACAATCACAATACTAGCTTTAAGCAGGTTGTGCTGTAGATATTTTAAAAATCTATACTAAATTCCTGAAAAACTACCAAATTTTATTTAAACAAGAAATTCCAGGGTATTTCTTTGAAATTCACATATTAATCTGAGGTGACTCAATAAAGTATTGACATTACTGAGTATAAAAAACAAGTATGTTAGAACTTTGTAAATTCGTAGTGTTAAACCTGGATGTTTTCAAGGAAACATAATTCAAAAGTATTTTTAATTTTGGGAAATAACATAACCATGTGTCATACATTTATAAAGAACCAAACTAAACTGTAGTTTAGGCAACACACCTAAACCTTTTTAATTATACATACCTTAGAAGCCTATTATTTGAAGTCAGTTTCCTCTATCAAGTATTTCTAGCTATTAACTTGCTACTATAATAACCATTCATGTATTACATACATTCGTGCTGTTGGCTGTCAACATTTTGCAAAGCGAAGCAGAATTTCTGCATATTTTTCAGAAACATGTTAACTTGCCTGCCATTTTAGGCCAGCAGGACCAATAAATATGTAGTCATTCTTTCAAGGACAAAATTAGAAAAAAACAAAAATCTTCCTACCTCTGATACATTTTTTTATTTACTATGAATTTCATTTTAATGTACGCCATTTGTCTGAAATGGTATAGGGTTTCCTGCCTGAGCAGGGGGTTGGACTATATGACCTCCAAGGTCCCTTCCAACTTTATTATTATTATTATTATTATTACTAATACAGATACAAGGGCTGGCTGAGAAATCATCAAAGCTCATACAGGACTGATCTAAAGTGAAGTAGAGAACTGAGCTGTTATACGATATGGATAAAGAACCCCGTGTCCCTCAGTTCAATTTGAATATTCTTCTACTTGGGACCACTCTTACCAATTTAGGGATTGGGATGGGACACAAGGAAGTAAAGAGTTGCTTGTTTTAATAAAGGATATCACAAAGCAGATGTTGCTACTCACTGTTCTCAATAGTTTATCCCTGATCCAATGCTGCCCTCAACTACGTTAATAATCCAGAAGATTTGTTGCCTTTGCTATATAATAAACTTGTTTTTATTATGGCATGGGCATCAGCTGGTCAAAGTAAACAAAACTTACTGCTACAAAAATTGTATTCACATTCAAGATTGTGATTTCATATTGGTTTGCTACGCCAGGGAAGTCAAAGGGATGTAGATACTGGTTATCACAGGCAGTAGCAAAAAATTCTAGTTAACTTGTGAAGTGGTAAGATGTTGATACATATAGTTTGATCATTTCCTCTTTCTGGCAACATTAATGGCTAAACAAAGCTATCTTTTTCAGCTTATCTACCATACTAAATATAAACTCCAGCTTATTCAGAGACAAGACACTTGACCATAAGCTAACAATAAATGGTATTTTACTTATACATAGTACACAACACTATTTTATTATTATGGCCTACTACAATATTCATATATATATATAATTATTCACTCTTAAGTCAGAAATACTTCTAGTTGGAATCATGTACAGGAAGAGTCAGTGGCAGAATTTCATTAAAAACCATTTAACTGTTTTGCAATATCAAACCAGAACTAAGTTATATACGTGCCAAATATTTATTATATTCACTGCCATCATTTGGTTACCAAATCTAATGAACTTACTTTACATAATATTGAGTGACTAGCACAAATGATTGATTAGTCTCTGTTTTTCTCCAATCCCTAAAGAACCACTAGTAATAAATGTTAGAAAAATTTATTATTAGGTTACCTTTTAAAGACGAGAATCAACTATTAAGAAGAATGCAAGATGTGCTTGTTCCTCAAAGCGTACCTTATGTAGTTTGCAACAAATAACTCTTCAAGAGAAGACAAGAAGGAATGCCAATTTCAAGCAGAAAAAGACCTGGAACTATTAAAATCATATATAGTAGTGATTCAATATGTCCCTACAACCTACGATATATTTTACAATTAAAAATATTAAAAGAATATTTCAAAGGAATAAGCTTATTGTCAACTATACTAGGCTTTAAATCCTACCTTACACAGTTGCACTGCTATTTGTATCTAGATTTTCAGGAAATATTTAAAAAATATTTTAAGATACAACCACAATTGCTAAAAGCCTCTCATGTTTAACAGGAACTAAATTTACTATTCCACATACATTTTATATATTACATAAAATGGTGTTTCTGAACCTTGGCAACTTTGAATTCTGGGAGTTGAAGTCCACACAGCTTAAAGTTGCCAAAATTAAGATATAAAACTTCCAATATTTATGATTTTCAATACAATATGTAATTCATAATTTTCAACATCTCTTGTTGAAACAACTTATTTCTGTCTTACACTGAGAAAATATTGCATCCTTTAGTAAATCATGCCATGCAAGTGAGCCTTGTATGATCAAGATTTGTGTGTGTGTGTGTGTGTGTGTGTATTTTCTCTATATATTGATTGACTTTTAGCCTTGTTATTAGCAATTCTAAAAATATTTCAAAAAATTAGATACAAATGCATATAGTACTATACAAATACTATCAGGATGTAGTGGTTGGACACAAAAAAAAAGGCAAATAAATTACATTTTATCAATTTAAAACTGCAATCTAGAAAATACAATAGAAGTAAATCAGAACTCCATCTAAATAAATGTTTAGAATGGTGATGCTAATTTCTATGCATGATATCCATTTCGAATACAAATTATAATTAGAAGACAATGTGGCATTTATTTAGCAATTTGCCAGATATAATCACTTACAAAAAAAATAGCAGTTTTTGTTGTAGTAAAACCAGCTCAGTGTCTTGGGGCACCTTAAATATAACAGATTTGTTAAGGCATAAATTTGATATTAAAATCCATTCTATTGGATGCTCCTGATGAAGGAAGCATTAGTTCATAAAAACTTATACCATTCATCTATACTTTTTAAAATGTCTTTAAAAGATTTACTGTACCAGACTTGTAACAGAGTTAGAATATAGAAACCAACTGGAATGGTCAGCAACTTTTCTGTAAGCATACAGTAATTAGCTACATAATTTATCACATAACTCTTTAGACTACAGATACTTACATATATCCTCTCAATTGGAACTGATGGTTATGCAAACAAAAAATTAAAGGCGTAATCTAGAAGCACTTGCTGGAGGATCGAACGTGTCTCCTGCAAACTCAATTCTGACACAAAACCGCTGCAAACAGACTGTAAAAAGCACATACCAAGGACTAGACTGTCGAGGTCAGTGCTTGACATAGCAAGGATTAGACTATCTCGAGGTCAGTGCTTGCATTTCAACCTTGCTGATTTTTCTAGAACTCTGCTACTTTAGTCCTTGATAAACACCCGAGATTAATGAAAATGTCAGCTACTTGTTTTCACATTAAATAGAGCAGAGAGTTTTAGCCAGTCACAGTTAATACTCTAGATGGAAAAAGATTCTCTTTACGCCAAAACACTTTGACACATTAGTAAATGACCTCACATATATTTATTTTTGACCCTCCAAACCATACTCTGACCACAACTGCACCACTGTCAAGGATGACATTTACCTAAGTACTATATCGGATATAGCTGCTAACATTCTCAATGAATAACCTGTTGATTAAAGATTTATAGTGTTACAGTAAAAAAAGTTCCTCTTGTCTTAGAGATGAATTATTTCTATTGTAAGCATACCTCCTTTATTTCTAAAATAAGTAAATCTTGACACAGTTCAAATTGTAACTATAAATGGCTTATATACACTTTATACGTATTGTTATATGTACAGAGCATCAAACCCAACAAGAAAAAGAGATGAATCCTAAATTATACTTCTTTCAGCTCTTGTGGGAATGACATACAACCAAGGTAAAATATATTTCTCTTTTTGATGACATATAATCCTAGTAGGCAGTTTTCAGTCTACTATTGTGATACATTTAACTTTATTTTCTTCTTTAACTTCATTTTTTAAAAGCCAAAAGAGTCCAAGGTGATACCTATGTTAGCAATTAATCTGTATAAATCTGCCACATTAGCTTTTCCAATTTAAGAGACATGGGAAGGTTTATGTACAAGGCATCCTTACATTCCCTTTTAAAGCAATACAAAACAAAGCTGCCTACAGAGTTCAGGGAGGCCAGTGAATTCAAGTCTTTCAGTTTAAGGTATACTAAACGTTGGGGGAAAGCCACCTTTTTGCTATTCCTTACTGACAATGAACTACTAAGACGTGACAAGAGAGGTGTGTCAGTCCAAGAGCTTTGGTATTTTGGAGTTTGACGTTGACCCATAACTTTAAGGCTATCAGAGAGAAAGTCACAAGGATTTCAATGGCAGAAGAAAAACAAAAAACAAAGAGAAATGAACCGAAACCGCCGGGACTCCCCTCTTTGGGGTAGGAATGAGGCAAGGTAGCCAGCAGGCATATGACCATTTGGGGCGACAGCTTTCTCCCCCAAGGCTTTGCGGAAACACGAAGCCGGCAAAGATACACAGGGAAGCTTGGGATGGGGAGGGAAGACCCATCTCAAACCCAACGTTCCCTTCCCGCGAAGGCCGCCCGCGGAGACGCAGTGCGGAGCTGCCGGTAGAACCAGGCCTAAATCCGGACCCATCCGCTGAGGCCAGCCCCGCCCCCGTGAGGGCCTCGGGTGAGAAAATGGCGGTGTGGGGGGAACTCGGAAACGGCGGCCAGAGGAAATGGGGCCTCACTCACCTGTCAACCCAGAGCTAATAAGGCCCCGGCGGGCCGGAGGAATCTCGCTGGAAAGTCGGATCAGGAATTTTGGCCTCTGCTGCCGCCGCTACTCCCCACCGCCGCCGCCTCCTCCTCCGCCGCCGCCGCCAAGTCCCAGGAAGGGGATGAGAGAGAGAGAGCGCGGGGAGAGGGGCAGAGGCGGCGGCGCCCAGGCAGGGGAGCAGTGGCGGCAGTGGCGGCAGCAGGGAGGAAGAGGAGGAGGAAGCGGCAAGCGGGAGGGGAAGGGTGCGGAGCGGCGGCGGCAGGAGAAGGTAGGGGCGGAGGAAGGCGGCGGCGGCGGGTCCGAGCCCCGGAACGTTTCGACGGCAAGAAGCAGCGGGAACAATTCGCTCACATATGAGGGAGAGAAAACGCCAGGGAGACCCACGAGCCTCTCTTCCGGCTCCCGGCGGAAGTCCCGCCCCCGTCCGAGGAAGATATTGGTTAATGCCTGCAACTTTGCTCCTCGTCTCTTCCCTCACTATTCGCGCGTACGGCTCTTTCCTTACCCCCACCTCTCAGCTCACGTCCCGAAGGCGAAAGCGCGAGTCTCTGGACGGGGGAGGAGATATAGACCGGCCCGATTCGTGATTGGCTGGAGGGAAAAGCCGTATCTCTTGCGCGCGCGCGCAGAGAAGAGAAGGGGGCGCGGCATGATTTAAGATGAACGGCACGTGAATCGAAGGGGGAGTGATGTCACCCGACTCTTTCTTGGACCCGCTTGCACGCGTCTGTGCGCGCGGGGGGAGGAGGGGCGGGTGTGTGGAGGAAATGGGCGGAGAAGTCCGGAGCACGCTGCGACCCCTCCTCTTTCCAAGAGGGCGTTCTAAACGCGTCTGTTATTTTTCAAGAAAATTGCCCTCCTTTCGGCTTCCTTAGTAGGGGAGGAGTAAAATAGAAGCTTGCCAGGAGTGGTTGCTAGTGACGCGTTGTTAGCGGAGGCTGGAGAGGTGGGCGGGCGGAGGGGGGAGGGGAAAGAGACCGGGGACTTCCCTGCAAGGCTCAGCAAGGCCAGGAGGGAAACGGACCGAGCCAGGCGGGGATTCTCCACCCAAAGCCGGAGCGACGTTTGGGGGGGTTGATCGCAGCCCACGTGGTTAACGACCCTCCATTTGAGATGGAGGGTGTCTGTTCCCGGCGAAACCCAGTTAGCTTCCTAACCTTGGCCAAACTAATTGCAAACAGCAACTACCACATACTCGACGGAGGGGACCCGTTGATAGGTTGGCCTTGAGCCTTGTCGCTCTGTCACTCCGATCTACCTTACAGGGTCGTTGTGTATTTGAAGTTAAAAACAGCTCTCGCCCCCTATCTTTCTTTGGTGCATTGAGTTTGAATCCATTTAGCAGTAATGCTCCCTTTCAGATGTTTTTTCCACTACAACTCCTACAATTCCTAGCCAATTTGGGTGAGATTTTGGTTGTTTTCCAAAATTCTTACCAGGATTGAAGCATGGGTGTACACAGAGCATGCACATACCCTGTGCATTGTACATGGAGCAGTAGATCTTAAGAGGAAAGCACCACTGAACAGGAACATGGATTGGGCCATACAATCAACGAACAAAATACTTGCTGGGAGGAAATGTGTAATAGGCATAACTTAATCCATTGGAGATTTCTTATAGGAGAAATCCCCCTTCCAAGTGCTTTCGTTCTGTTTGCAGTTTTTCATTTACCAATTGGTTTTGATGTATTTTCTTTCTTGTAGATCCAAATCTACATTTGCCTTTCAAAGTATTATCTCATGGTCCATCTGTCTCTCGTAGTGGGCAATTCGTAGTTTTTTCCAAAATCAGCTGGGTAATTCCCTCTTTTAATAGATATAGAGTAGCCCAGAATTCTCCATAATCTGATTTCTATTACACCACCAGGCCCTGGATTCACTTTACAGCCAAACTAGATCTGGGAGAAATCTGGTCAAGCAAATTTTGATGTAGCCTGGACCTTAGATCTAGAGATACAGAGATTTGTCCCAATTGCTTTCAAACTGTCCATAAAGCACCTGAAGTCAGGACAAGAAGCAATGGATGGAAACTAACCAAAGAGAGAAGCAGCCTAGAACTAACGAGAAATTTTCTGACAGAAGAATTTATGAGTGGAACAACCTGCCTCCAGAAGTGAATGCTCCCAACACTGGAAGTTTTTAAAAAGAGATTGGACAACCATGTCTGAAATGTTATAGGGCTGGGGTGTCAAGCTGCTGGCCCGCGGGCCGGATGCATCATGCTGAAACTGCGCCCACCCCATTGCCGGCAATGGGGAAAAAAAATCACGATATGTCGCAACATGTCACGTGACGTTGTGAGTTTGACACCCCTGGTATAGGGTTTCCTGCCTCAGCAGGGGGTTGGACTAGATGACCTCCAAGATCCCATCCAACTCTGTTATTCTGTAGTGCAGAAAAGCCAAAGTGGGTTTTTCCCCTGATGCGGTTGTTTAGTTTAACTGTCTCCTGATTGTTTTATGTTTTCTGGAGGGGCTGCTGTAAGTCAGTTTGTTATTAATCTCTTCTGAGAATGTGAGCAGCTCCCAAATTGCTATTTTTTTACTACCTGATGGTGATGAATTTAGCACACTTCTGTTGTAAATCAGCTTTCCATTTAACCCTGACCTCACTTTTCCTGTTTTGGAGTCAATTATACATTCCTTTATGGCCCCAGTTTTAACTGGGTTGTCTTTTGTGACCCCCCCCCCGCCCCCATGTTGTAGCTCATACTAAACTGCTAGCAATGACTGTTCCAGTCCTCACCTCACCTCCTCACTTTTGAACAGTTGTGACCAGACTCCTAGAGGCCACATTTTCCGATCAGAGTCAGTTTTCCACAAACCCTATGCACATCCATCTTCTGGGACTCCCACTGCAAGTTGGAAAGGATGCCCTTGATCTGGAGCTTGTAAAGAACCAGTTTGTTGAACTAAATATTTTGCCTGACTGAAAGCATTCCAATTCTATACTACCCCATTCTTTATGAGCTTTTACAGATAGACTTAATCGTGACCATTCAAAGTTACAATGGCACTGAAAAATGACTTACGATAGTTTTTCACACTTAATAAAAGTACAAAAGCATCCCTGTGGTCATGTGATCAAAATTCTGCCGCTTGGCAACTGACTAATATTTATGATAGTTGTAGGTCACCTTTTGCGACCTTCTGACAAGCACATTCAATGGGGAAGTGAGATTCACTTAACAGCTATGTTATTAACTGCAGTGATTCACTTAACAACTGTGGCAAGAAAGGTAAAATGTCGCAAAACTCAATGACTGACATCAACGAAAATTTTGGGCTCAATAGTGGTCATAAGTCAAGGACTACCTGTATAGGGGTGAGGTGTTTGTGAGAGGGAACAACCCCAGTACTCCAGCATTTCCAAGAACTGCAACAATTCCTTCATTGTCCAGGGAAGGAAAAAAAGCTGTACCATGGTGTGACCACAAGCCTCCTAAAAATTGTACGTCAGAATCTGGTCCGTGGATTTTATTAGGATTGATTTAGCCTATCCTCAGATGTACAGATGTGTATTTGTAGGTCATGATTAGTTCTGCAGTAAAGATACAAGTATCAAATTAACATAATTACAACAACCCTGTCCCCATATCCTGATAGAGTATGCTGAATGCAAGCAACCCAAAGACAAAATTTAAATTGTCCATTTCATTTCTGCTTAGGTAAAGACAGCCATGTACACTTTATCTGCAAATTAACACCATTTAATTCCCAATTTTCCAAAATCAAAACTTGCAAAGCCGGAAAGAGGAAACCTATGCATTGGCATAGAAAGGCATTCACTGTCTGGATTGCTTCCAGAATATTTTTTTCATAAAACCTAGTTAGAGCTTAAAAGCTAAAATGCATGAAGGAGGGCTTCCTTCCCCCCCAAACAATTGTTTTTCTAAGACTGCCCAGGTCTCCTCAAGAGGAGCAATTACCTTTTCCTAACAGTAGCAGCTATAGGAAAAGAAATTTGCAAAAAGCAGTTAAAATTCATATCTTATTGCAATGAAGGGGCTTAAAGCCCAACCCATTAATTAAAGAGGCTTTTACACTAGAGCAAGACTCTTCCTACTGCTCCAAGATTTAAGAGACTAAAAACTTTTCTTCAAGGTTCTTGTTCATGGTTCTGCTGTTTCCAGGAAACTAAAGCTCCCAAGGCTATAACAAGGGTATGTAACTGTAAGATTTATTTTTCTGGAAAACATTAGGTGGGAATTCTGCCTTAATCTCTGTTTTGAGTCAGTTGTGATTCCTAGCATTGTCAGCCACTTTAGAAGTGACTTGCCACTGTCTTCTTCCTAGGACTGAGAGAGAGTAACTGACACAAAGTCCCCAGTTGTCTGTTTTATAACACAGGCAGGGCTAAACAAAGTTTCCCAGTGTCTAGCTTGGTGCTTTTTAATAACTATCAAACTGGCTCTCCACAAAAATTGTTAGCCTTTCATTTCCTCGGCTTTAAAAGAAAGAAAGAAAGAAAGAAAGAAAGAAAGAAAGAAAGAAAGAAAGAAAGAAAGAAAGAAAGAAAAAGAAAGAAAGAAAGAAAAATACATACTTTTGACAACAACCCAAACTTTTTTTCAAAAGGCAACTGGACTTTTTTGTGTGTTTCCTTGAATACATTTTGCTTCTCATTCAAGAAGCTTTTTCAGTTCTGATGTCAGATGTCAGAACTGAAGAACCTTCTTGGATGAAAAGTGAAACATCTTCATGGAAAAATGAAGTCCAGTTGCCTCTTGAAAAAGCATCTTTGGGACAACCATGACCTGGACGACTTAGAATCCCCATAGACTTTGACAACAACCTGTCACTCCCTTTGCAATGCAAGGAGTTCCAAATGCACACACTGAATTAGATCTTAAATTTCACAAAGCAAAAACATATCAAACTTCATCTCTTTTATTTCTTTATCTAGAATGCTGTCAAATTCATTAACTAGGACAAAACCAGAACAAAATGCAGAAATCAATCAGATTTTGACACACAACATGTGTGTCACAGCAAATTAATTTTCCTGCTTCCACCTGCAGTTTCTCATTTTGTGCCCTCAAGCTCCATTTTTTTAATCAACTATTATTTTAGAGGCTTTCCAGCAAAATCCATCCAGTCAGTGGTGGGATTCAAATAGGTGAACAACCGGTTCTCTGTGTGGATGCCGCTTCCAGAACTCCATTTTGGGCCTGGGCAACAAAAAATTAGCTACTGGTTCTGCCAAAGGGGTGCGAACCGGCTGAATCCCACCACTTCATCCAGTCTGAGCAACTAGCATTCACCTGTCAGCTTTTACTGTTGAAACTTTTAAAATATTCAGGCACTGTGAGGAAATTAAGGCATCTCCCCAGTCCCTTGGTGTCTCTGATTGATGAAGCCAGTCTGCAGATGGATTCCAGTACAACCTGGATGGCCAACCCAGGATTCTCTTCCAGTCCCATCTCCTTTCTTTTTTTTATCCCAGCCTGTTTCTTGGAAACCCTGATGCCAATTGTAAATGTCCTCCAGGGGGCACTAGCCGTGAAAGATTTCCAAGAAAGAATTGCTGAAAGTTAGTGTGATCATCAGAAGCTTTATTAACAGTACATAGAAGAATAAACATGCTGTGTTCCCTGTGACAGACAATAGGTACATATTGCATTCTGCTATGCACATCCATGCCAAGAGGCTGGTTTGTAAAGTTTTATAACCATCATGCTGAGCATGTGCAAAACCGGTTGTGTGAGAAGCTAACTTAGCTGATGAAATGCCTTTTCTGTGAACTTAATTATCTTTGGACTTTCTATTACCTCTGCATTTATTTGCAGATGCAGCCTGTGCCATGCTGTGCATCTTACAGGTAGTCCTTGACTTACGACCATTTGAAGTTCAAATGGACCTACCTGAGGGGGTACTTATGATCCATATTCAAAGATCTGACAATTGGGCCCCGTTGATCGTGTAACTACACTTCATGTACTCAACAACCAGAATGCATTTAGAATAGAATTCTTTATTGGCCAAGTGTGAATGGACACACAAGTAATTTGTCTCTGGTGCATAAGCTCTCAGTGTACGTACAAGCAACAAGTCATAAATCATGATCATCATAATCATAAAAATACATTCATCATAAATCATAAGATACAACACTTTGTGATAGTCATAGGATACTAAATAAGCAAATAACATAAGTCATACTAGGATACTAAATAAAGCAATTAATATAAGTCATAAGATACAAGCCACAAAGTTATAGTCGTAAGAAGATGAGATAGATGAGAGGAAAGATGAGAAGAATAATAGTAATACTTTTAATTGCATTTTATAATGGTTTTCCTAAAAACTGGATCATTGGTATGGTCAACAACCACGGCATTCGCTTAATGACTGTCACAAAAGTGGTTGTAAAATTGAGTCAATCATGTGACTGACCCACTTTACAACTGTCACGAGTATGACCGTGATGGGAAGGCTCCGTTACAGTTATAATTCGAGGACTACCTGTATTATATTTTATACTAAAAATTTAGTATAAATATGGCATTACATCGGCCCATCCCACTCAGTCAGGCAGGGAAGGTGTGTTGTGGACCCAATCAGTTAAAGAATTCTGACTGGCAGGATCTAGGAAAAGAGCTTTCTCTGCTGTTGTTCCCATCCTGTGGAAAATCTCTTCCCCCCCCCCTCAAGAAGTGAGACAGGCCTCCACTCTCCTGACCTTTTGGGAAGTTGTGAAAACATGGCTCTACAGCCTTACAAGGGGAGCCTGGAGGAATACACAACAGTGGACCTGGTAAGTGTCCTAAAAGCCCTCCCTTCAGCTTTTAATTATTTTTTAACAGTTTTCATCATCCTGGCCTCTTTTTTAAATTTTTAACTTTTATATACTATTTTTATGTTCTAATATTTTATTGCATACTGTCCAGAGTCCCTCTGTGAGGGGATGTGGGGTTTCAGAATTTGACAAAGAAATAAGTTTGGTTCAGTACAGTTGGATTTGCACAAAATGCTAAGTTATAAAACATGGTTTATGGAGCCTAAAGGCTATGCTCACTTGCCACAATATGCCAATATGAAAGCTGATGTAGTACATATGAAGTCCGTCACAGATCAAGGAATGATACATTAAGCCCAAGTATATGATGATTTAGTGCACGGGTCGGCAACCCGCGGCTCCGGAGCCGCATGCGGCTCTTTGAGGCCTTACCTGCGGCTCCGGAGCCTCCTCCGCCATTTTGGCGAGCGCATGCGTGCATGCGCGGGCGGGTGCGGGCGGGTGCGCGCAGGTGCGCATGCGCGAACGGCACGCGCGCATGCGCGGGTGCGCATGCGCAGGGCGGGCGCGCATGCGCGAACGGGCCGCGCGCATGCGCGGGTGCGCGCGCATGCGCGAACGCGCGGCTCCCAGCGTTTTTTTTTTTTAAGCTAAATGGGTCCGTGCGGCTCATCCGACGTTTCGGATGGCCGACCCATGATTTAGTGCAATGTAGATGTAGAACTATTTTGGATTATAAATATGATTTTGGCTTATATTGTGTGAACATAATAAATGTTTGTTACATAACAAATATAACAAACCTGTTGTGATTTATTTACAAAAAATGAGAAACACACAATAGAGAATTGTTGATATTTTTGTTTCCATAAGATGCTTTGTTTCTTCAACAGCTTTATACTTAGCCTTAAACTCAGATTTCTATATTTTTTTAAAGACTTGATGATTCCACAGCAAGGCTGGAACTACAGGGGCAATTATTTCAATTTAGCAGAATTGTGACCTTTTTCTGTTAGTCCCAGCAGGCCTAAACTGAGTAGGAGCTGCGTTAACTATGTTTTTATTAGCAAGCCAGTACCAGTATGTTCCTCCCCTCCTTTTTCCCTCCATTTCCTATAAATAAAGTAAAAGAAGGGTTTGTTCTGCTTCATTGGAGCAAAAGCACAGCACAATAGAAAGCCATTCATCTGCATTAATAGTTGCTGTCCTGTGACATCTTTTTCTACAAAAGATATTCATGGAGTGAGCCTCATTGTTTTTATTACCAGATTACATGATGGAAGCAATGGATTTGGTATTAAAGTGACATGCAAACATAAATGATGGGCATGTTAGGACTTCCTTCAGGCAGTAAACTCATGGCATTATATGACACATTCCCTTTTCTGTAGTTTTAGTCTGGAAATGTATTAATCCTGTACTGTATAGTTTTTCCTTCAGCTGGTTTCAACATTCAGTTCTGAAAGTCATACTCTTTTTTCCTCTATAGCTATTACATTTATGAACTGCTTGGGGAATTCTAGTACACTGAAAGGCAGAATGCAGGCAGTCCTGAACTTATAACCGTAATGGGAATCCAGGATTATGGTTGTGGTTTGTACCCATCATCAAGCGGATCATCATGCGACTGACCCAATTTTACGACGTTTTTTGTTGTTGTGATCATTAAGCAAATGTACTATGAATAGGGCACCCTCCAGATGAGCCGTGACAATCCACATCCACCATGAAGGACTTGCCCATTGCTGCTCTGTTGCAAAATAAACCTTCAACAGGACCATTGTCTATTTTAATTATGTGAGGTAATTGCAGCTGTCCAGATATTCTTGTACTAGGAATTGCTGATAATTCTAGGTAGGAGCATCCAGGAAATTGAATTTCTTTACTTCTAATCTGCACTGATTTTTACCACCTTTGGAGATCTCACGTAAACTGAATTACCTTCACTGCTATGTTCTACCATGAATATATATGTTCCTTTTCCTTAAGGCTATAAATTCAAGAAGAAAGACTAGACATCTTTTGGTGATAGAGAAGAAGAGGCTGGACAGCCATCTGTCTGGAATGCTATAGGGCAGGGGTAGGCAACCTTGGCTCTTTTATGATTCGTGGACTGGCTCAGGAATTCTGAGAGTTGAAGTCCACGAGTCATAAAAGAGCCAAGGTTGCCTATCCCTGCTATAGGGTCTTCTGCTTGAGCAGGGGGTTGGATTAGAAGACCTCCAAGAGCCCTTACAACCCTATTGTTGTATGTTCTGTGCTGTGGTTGTAAGCGAGCATCATGATTGTAGTGTGAACCCTGCAATCCTTAAGTGAATGTTGCAGTTGTTAAGTGAATCCATTGTTCACAATTTTTGCTGGAAGCCATAAGTAAACATTGATTTCTGGCAAAAAAAAAGTCATAAATTGTGGTCTTGTGACTACGCAGTGCTAATGCTGCATTAGAGTTCTTCATTGCTCCTTCAAAAGGCAAGGGGTGACCAGAGCTGAGGATTGGTAGATTTCTGATCTCTGGGACACAAGCCCCAATGAGGCTAATGCCATGAAGAGGTTGAGCTGCAAGGTAAGAATAATAAAGGTGATCCATATACACACATATACACAGACCAACTAACACAGTCTAGTTTGGTTGTATACATAGACACGGAAAGAAAAAAGAATCCTGTGAATTTATAAGACGGATGGCATAAGGAATAAAGCTCCTTATCCCCAGACCACAGAGGTTGAGACACCTTAAAGTCACCTAACCATTCCTGTTTTAAGGTACAGGTAGTTCTCAACTTACAATCGTTCAAAGTTACAACAGCATTAAAAAAAAGTGACTTACAGCCAGTTCTTGCAGTTACAACCGTTGAAGCATCCCTATAGTCATGTGATCAAAATCCACGAACTTGGCAACTGGCACATCGCTTACACTGGTTTTAGTGTCCCGGGTTTGTGTGATTGCCGTTGCAACCTTCTCATCTGGCTTTTGACAAGCAAGGTCAATGTGGGAAGCCAGATTTGCTTAATGACTGCATGATTCACTTAACAATTGCAGTGATTCATTTAGCAACAGTGAGAATAAAATAAGTCATAAAATTGGGCACAACCCATTTAATAATTGCCTTGCTTAGCACTGGAAATTGTGGTCCAGGTTTGATGTCTACCTGTACTGTTCTCCCTTATCTCCATTCAATTTTTGCTATGGATACAATCTAACATGCTTTAGCCACAATTTGGTTGATAGGCAATCAAGAGACTGAGATCTTCCCAGCTTGTATTGGCCATGTTAGGCTGTTGCTTGGCTTCCTCTTTTTCATTCACTGGATGCTGACCTTTGAGAGAGAGCAGACACCTGGCTTGAACAGAGAAATCTCCCTGTGTAAAGCCTGACCAGCATCTTAGGTGGTATATGTACCTACACATCTGTGTATATCTGCAGAGCTAGCAATTACTTTGAAAGAGCACTAGAGCTCTACTGCAAAGAAACTCATTAAAATTGGGAAACAGAGCCAGGTTTTCTTGGTGTTACATTTCTGGTTCACTCACCAAGGAGAGTATTGCAGTCTTTTCTTTATTGCTGCTAGTAGGAAGTTTTACATGGCCATATTATTTACATATAGTTCTCGACTTACAACAATTCATTTACTGGCTGTTTGAAGTTACAATGGCCCTTAAAAAAGTTACTTATGACCCTTTTTTACACTAATAACCGTTGTAGCATCCCTACAATCATGTGGTCAAAATTCGGAGGCTTGGCAACTGGCATGTATTTATGACAGTTGCAGTTTCCCGGGTCATGTGATCACCTTTGGCAACCTTCTGGCAAGCAAACTCAATTGCAAAGCCAGATTCACTTAACAGCTGTGATATTAACGACTGCAGTGATTCACTTAACATCTGTGGCAACAAAGGTTGTAAAATGGGAGTCTTGCTTAGCAATGGAAATTTTGGGGTCACTTGTGGTCATAAGTCAAGGATTACCCTGTCCTGTTTTTCTTACTTTGGATGGGAATGTTGCCATCTTGCCTGCTTCGTAAGTTGCTTCCTGTCCAACCAAGGACACTTTAGAAAAGTTTCTTTATTGTTGCTCCCCTTTAGACAGGAATTTTGCTAGACTAAAACACAAATCTGCATAACTATTACAGTAGATATACCCTTGGCAAGGCTAGGGAAGGTCCACCTGGGTCTCTTCCTGCATACCAAAGATTTAATGAGGAGCTGCCTCTTTGGTCCTTGAGGAAAAAAAACCCTCCCTGCTGAGACTTCATTCTACATTCCGTCACATTTCCAGATACATCAGCAAAAGCCCTGTACAGCTAACACCGCCATTCCCTTATAGCACTAATAAAAACTACAACATGCTTGTTGATGGTATTAATATTGATGAAGGTTGATTACCTTTGCTCTCTCCTTTACATCTTTTTGACAGACTACAGGAGTGAAGGAGTGATACAAGGTAAAATAGAAGGAAGCAGCCTCACTGTTTCTTACAACCATTTTGCCCCATGATGTATCAGGCAATATCTGAATGTGGAACTAATGCTCTTTTGAAAAAATGCTAAAACCTTGTGCGAAAATAGCTGGAATGACAGATTGCAGCTGCCAAAGAAGAGTGTTGGATGATGTGGAAAGCACTCTCTTGATGTACCATAGAGGTTTTTTCTCCACCTTGGAGCTTGAAATGTCTGTAATCATTGCTTATTAACATATCGTCATGATTTTGCCTTTGTTTTATTCTGTCAATCCGGTTGATTCAGGAGGTAGTGTGGGATAGTGTATATGAATTGGAAAATAGCCATTGTGGTTTTGCTAATCTTGAAAAGGTGCTAATCAGGTTTAGATCTGCTTAGTACTTTGGTTATTATAGATCTTGTTGCTGGTCTGTGCCCATAATAAACATTGATTGATCATAGATCTCTAGTCCACACAGGGAAATTGTAGAAGACTTTCAGATTGTTCCTAAGAAAATTAAATGAATGTGTCTCAAAAGTCACCATGACTTGAGGGACTCTTTACTTTAATATGGTTAAATAAATAAATAATGTGGTTTTTAAAAACCTGATGCAATTTACACTTTTAAAATATTTAAATATTTAAAATATTTAGCTTTTCTAAATTAAAATGTGAATATTTTTATTGTAATATAAGAATATTTTTATTTTTATATTATCCATGAAGTTAGCAATAAATAGCGTCCTTCCTTGATAAGGGTTTTTTGCACATCGCAAGTGGTAATCCTATTTTCATATTCACAAGTTAATGTTGGGATTTGATTAACCTGCTTCTATCACAAGCCCTCCCATGTTGTTTGCCATCATTTCTATTTTAGATAATATGTTTCATTTGGATCATGTATTTTCACGTTGTTTATGATCATGATTATCACTATTACTTGTATGTACAGTGAGAACTTATGCACCAGAAACAAATTCCTTGTGTGTCCAACCACACTTGGCCAATAAAAAAATCTATTCTATTCTATTCTATTCTATTCTATTCTATTCTATTCTATTCTATTCTATTCTATTCTATTCTATTCTATTCTATTCTATTCCATTCCATTCCATTCCATTCCATTCCATTCCATTCCATTCCATTCCATTCTATTCTATTCTAATTCTATTCCTATTTCTATGCAGTAACCTGGAATGAGACATGACACAGATCATTTGGTTTGCCCTCATTAAATCTCATCTTCCTCCTAATCCTGATAAATAAAATTTGAAAGAGACCATTGAATAAGATGAACAATTGCTGGTCAGGACAGTTGGGTAACACCCAACAGGGATCTATTTCCCTAATCTCTATCTAGTATGCCTTCTATATCTCTCTTCAGGACAGCTTTCGACAGCTTTTGTTTTACTTCCAGATGTGTTCAATTCTCATAAGTTCCAGCACATCTGGGGAACAACAGATTGGGAAAGGTAACCATGCAAAGTGTACCCTAGGTTTAGATATCCACTTGCTATCATCTTATAATTTCTATTATCTTCAATTATAGTCCTTGCTAGTGGATGATGATAGGACATGTTCCATGAAATTTGGGACTCTGTTTATGGCTGATATCAAGATACTTGTTTATGATAGTCATAGTTGATGTCTGAATATTTCTTATTTGACCTACATTAATAAATAATGTCATATTTCTCTTGTTCTACATTCAAATCCAGTTTAGATTTCAATCTCATTTTTGTCTTTTCTTTCATATCTTGTTTTATCATTGTAATTTCTTTCTGGAATGAATGCCCTTTTAATATTCTGACAAATCCCATTTTTCTCTTGCAGATAATTTGTTTTCTCAACCGTGCTAGCTGAAACTGAAGACAAATATTGATTGATATCAAGAGTGGAGATGGGAGATTGATTTCATTCTTTGGACTCCACCAGAATTGGCTGCCTCACACTAGAAATTCCTCTTAATTTGTTATTTTTAAGGTATTGCCATCAGATTAAGAGAGGAAAGTCAACATTTTTCAGATGCATACTGTGGATACAGGCCTTGGTAGAAGAATAAATAGGACTGAGAAAAATAAAAATGCGATACATGTTATTATCTAAACCTGAAGGCTGAATAAAGGATGTGAGATGCTGTCTTTGGTCAGTACTTGATTTCTTAATAAAGGACTACATGAATAGCCTTGGCTTCAACATAATCCCAAATCACAGTCTAGGGAGACTTAGGACTTCATGTAGCCTCCATTTTACACACACACACACACACACACACACACACACCTTCAGAGAATCCAGAAATAATTTCCAAGCGTTAATATAGAATAGAATAGAATAGAATAGAATAGAATAGAATAGAATAGAATAGAATAGAATAGAATAGAATAGAACAGAATAGAATTCTTTATTAGCCAAGTGGGATTGGACACACAAAGAATTTGTCTCCAGTGCATAAGCTCTCAATCAAACAACAGTGATAGGTCATACATCATAAATCATAGTTACAATCATTAATCATAAGATACAAACAAGTGATAAATCATAACATACCAATGGAAGAAGATAGTAGGAAAGATGAGAAGATGAGAAAGGATGAGAAATGAGAAGATGAGAAGGACAATTAAATTAATCATATTTAACAAGCAAATTTAAATTTGAGTGTAAGTTTGGGATGGTAGTGAAACACACTGGATTTGAAACCAAGAGACTGTGAAATATAGTTCTGCCTTACATACAAAGCCAACTGAATGATTTGGGGCCAGTTGCTCTCTCTCTCTCTCTCTCAGCCCTAGGAATAAGGCAGTGACAAACCACTTTTGAAAATGTTGCCAAGAAAACAGACTTGTCCAGGCAGTCACAAGGAGGCGAGAGTGACTCGGGTACATACACATACATGGTCAATGACGTCAAATCATTCCCCCCCACTTTTTACTAAGTAGTGGATAGCAGCTACAGCATGCCACTCAAGAGCCAAGACAGACTCTTTACTCTGAAAAAATATATATCCCTGATGGGCTGTAGTTACTTTGTATCAGGAAAAGAAGACAAAAGTCCATAAATAAGAGAAGGATAGGATGCCCAGCTTGTGGATGGATCACTGATAGCAGGGGAGCCAATAATGGCCACTCTAGTGGTCATTTTAAAGATGGAGAAAGGTGCTGAGTTTTATCATCTTAGTAATTCTCTCTGCCACTTCAAACAATCAGCATGGCAGCTTCTTCTTAGGCTGATATTTCACACACTGCCAAACAGGAGGAATAACACAGGGAATAGGGAAGGAGACGTTCTAAAGAAACGGAATCTGGTTGAAGCATCAGGCAGAGCACACCCAACTTACAAATTCTGTAAGAAAGGCATATGTATAAACAGCACACAAATATCTCTTTTGAGGCAGCAGAGGAAATAATCAAAATAAAATGTGTTTGGAACCTTGGTATGGATTCATCCCTGACTTGAAGTTGTGTAGTTGCCATCTTAGTAACTTTTTCCTTTGCCAGAGAGCGCCTTTGGAAAGCTAAAACGTGTTTCTCTAGTCATCTAGCTTGCTATCTTTCTGACTGTGTTTAGACCAATAATTGATCTGATAGCAGCTGCAGTTGCAAAAGCAGTGTCACACATGAACATGCACGAAAGAAAGATGTTTGGCTGATTCATCTGTGCTCCTTGGGTAGTGCATAAACTGTTTTATTTGAATGATAATCATCTAAGGGAAAAGAACTATGGCTTCCCAGGTCCTAATCAACTTTTCCAATTATGTTGAAAGTTATGTACTCTGTCTATACCGTATAGACCTTCTTAATGCCATTTGAATCTTGCTTTTCAGTAAATTTAACTATCACAGATGTAGGAGATGATTAGCCTAAGCCTGAGGGAGGGGTCAAGGGTGTCATCAGTCTCAAGTTCCTTCACACCCACAAGAGATCTAAGTCCAGCCCACCTTGAATTCCATAGGCTCCTATTTATCGCCAATTTGCCTTAACCATTAGTAGTTCTGATTCTTGTAGAGAGATGGCATGGAATAAACTTGTAATCATTTGAACAACTTCGGTTCCTGATTTCTTGTGC